>RJWT010009765.1:0-24851 GCA_004365215.1 Cuniculus paca | reverse complement strand
TGGTGGGATTACAGGTAGGCACCACCATGCCTGGCTAGATGTGCATAATCTAAATTACATTTCTCACAGGAAGGAGATATTGTGAAGAAGTAGTAGTTATAACGACAACAAAAAATCTATGATAAGCCATGGCTATCTATTCAGTAATTTTAAAAATGCTCCTATGGTAAATCAAATATTCTCCACATTATCACAAATAAATTTTTTCTTCCTTAAAACATCTTACTATTATACTGCTCATGTTAGGTCTATGATTGCCAGCCTTGAAGTGTTCACAGTAATGTAGCTGAAAAGGTCAAAACAAATCCTTCCCCTTCCCTCTGGAGGCCATAATGCTAAATTAATGGTGCATCTCATGTTTATAGCAGCACAGTTTGCAATAGGTAAATCTTAGAAACAACCCAAATGCCCATCGACCAACAAATGGATAAAACATACGTGGGTTTTTTTATACAATGGGTTACTACTCAGCCATAAAGAAGGACAAATTTGAGACATTTGTAACTAAATGGATGGACTTTGAGCTCACACTCTTAAGTGAAATAAATCAGACACATATGTGTAAATATCACATTGTCTTTCTGGTGTGAGAAACTGAAATTGCAAATAAGAACCAAAATATATAATAGATATTGTCAAGCTGGAAGTAAATGTTCAAAGGGAAAGAGAAATTGGGGTGGAGGATGGGAGAGAAAAAAAATGAGAAAAAAAGGATAAAATGGAAACAAAGTTTTGTAAATAAGGAGAAGAGGGGCAGAGTGGAGGAGAACAGAAAAAAAAGAGGAACTAAGATTTATCACGTACAGGTGCAAATTCCCTGTGATGAATGGTAATCATTATGCATATCTAATTTGTACCAATAAATTTAATTAAAAAATAAATTAGGGCCAGGAGTGGTGGCACACTCTTGTAATCCCAGCACTTGGAAGGCTGGCTGAGGGAGGAGGATCGTTGCAAGTTCAAGACCAGCCTGGGCTACAAAGCGAGCCCAAGGTCAGCCTGAACTGCATAGCAAGACCTGTCTCAAAAAGACAAAAAAAAAAAAAATTAGGGCTGGGGATTTAGCTCAGTGGCACAGCGCCTGCTTGGTAAGTGTGAGGTCCTGAGTTCGATTCCTGATACCCAAAAAATAAATTAGTTGTGATATATGCTATGGTTTTGCTTTTTAAAATAAAGGTTTAGGATTTTTTCTTCCCTTTCCTCATTTTTCTCAGTCAGTGAACAAACACAGAGGCCCATCACCAAAGTACTTAAGCAAACAAATAAACTGAAAAAGAAATCCACCTCAGTGCAAAATTTTTAAGGATTTTGTCCCCCTTTTGCACCATTTTCTTCTTTATGAGGTAATGCCTGCTCTCCTAAATTACTGCTGAAGGTAAGTGATGTGCATAGGTCATCATCTTGAACAACGTCAAGTCAAAACAACTTTATCAACCATGTTTAGGGTTAAAAATTATAAAGTGTAAAATATTAGTGGAAAAGAATAAACCATGTCCCTTGGATATATTTTAAAAAACAATGCTATTAGTCCTTTTATAACAAATAATTACTAAGTTAATAATATTTTATGTCATTTCCAATCATTTCCTTAAATAATTGAGTTTTGCAAAAAGTTTAATTTTTTTTTTTTTTTTTTTTTTTTTTGCAGCACCGGGGATTGAACTCACAACCTTGCGCTTGCCGGGCAGGCGCTTAGACCGCTGAGCTAGATCCCCAGCCCTAAAAAAAGTTTAAATTTTTTTATGATTTCTTCTAAACATACTTTTCTGAAGAACTGATATGCCATCTCCAAATTATACTTTATCCATTCTTTTTTATCAACATTTTTATTACATAAAAAAGTAATGGAAATCTTTTATATAGTATCTCAAAAGGCCCCATCAATATAAAAATAAAAAATCTGTAAATTCAACATTTGAGTTACATGTTGGAATTCATCTTAGGCAAAAGGTCAAGAATACTATTAAAACCACAAAAAAATATAGTAATGAACATGTGTGTGTTTAACTTGAGGAAACACAATTAGACTACAAAGGAAGCATCTAAAAATAATTGTATCACCTGCAATCCCAGCACTCGAGAGGCTGAAACAGGAGGATTGCAGTGAGTTTGAGGGTAGCCTAGGCTACATAGTGAGTTCAAGGCCAGAGCAAGACCCTGAATTACAGTGAGACCCTGTCTAAAAAAAAAAAAACAAAAAAATAAAAAACGACAACAAAATAATTGTATCAGAATTGTAATGAAAACAGGAAAAAAGAAACATTCACCATCCCCTAGTGAAGGAGTTGAGACGCTACACTAAATAAAGAAAGGAAAATTTTGAGATTATGACAATACAGAAAACAGACTTAAAATCAGTAGTTTTAAAATTTTTTCTTTAAAAAATAAGTGTGAAAATGGCACATGCTAATTTTATAAGTTATTTTTAAGATTTTTTTTAGCAAATAAGATATGAATTGCAGAGATTAATTTCTTCTACATGAATATAACATCTGGCACCATATATAAATACTCAGCTTGGTGTCCTAGGACACAAGTATCTAAGGGTTTATTCTGTTTTAGAAGTGGATGTGGGAAGAATACAACCAATCATATACAGGAGTGTCAATGGATACTTTCAGGATAGACATAAAACCACCACTGCCTGGGGCATGTCACACAGGCATAGTAACATCTGGCCATAGAAGACTAGGAAATGCTGCCTTTTCTGCAAATTAAAATATAGTTAAGTACCTTACTATAGTGGAATGCAGTTTGCCAAAAGAATGATGACTAGAGGCCGGCGATATAGCTCAGTGGCATAAGTGCCTGCCTGGCAAGTGTGAGGTACTGAGTTTGATTCCCAGCACCACAAAAAAAAACAAAAAAGGAATGATGACTACTATGGTTTTTAATGATAAAAACACAATAATTTACAAGAGGCATTTTTTGGCTGTTCCAGCCATGTCCACACTTCATTCTAAGAAATACATCTGTTTATTTTCTTATATTCCAATAAGGCTTAAAATTTGAGGCAACAGATTGAAAGGGCAGTTTGAAGCCCTTTGATATTCTAATATAGAAACAGAAAACTGCTGTCTGACGTTAATTACCCTCCATTCAAGTACTACCACTGAATCAGTGATTTAAAAATTCTCTTTACAATGCACAGTTTTGTCCCTATTTTAAGTTCGCTTTTCATCCACCTATGCAAACAGATCTCAAAATCAGTTTCCTGACTTTTCTAAAATGACTCAATAGATGGCATACTTAATTAATGAACCTTTTCTGTTATTAGCTTCTCTTCACTGGCTCATCTCTTAAGTGTTATTTCTTAGGGCTTATCTTTTCTAGCCTTCATCAACCCTATCAACAGTCACATTTCAACTATGGACTATAACTGCTTCTCCCCAAGCCATGTGTTCTTTTTCTTAAGCAGCAACCACAGGTACCCATCTGCCTACTGTGTATCTGTACCCCAAAAGTCCTACAAGTACTTTAAACTCAGTATGTCAGCAGAGCTTACTATCTTTCTTCTAAATTTACTCTATTTTCTACAGATACATTTTTATCCCCGGGAATACTCAGTCTCACAAGTTATAAACCTCAGGCTTCATATACAAATACCAAATCTTGTAAGCCTAAACTTTTCATTTCAGTAAAACTTAACTGTTCCAAAATGTTGATCTGAATGTGTTATTCTATACTTTTAGAAATAGACACAACATAAAATCATTTTTATTAAGGTATTCAGGTCTAGTTTATCATTCTGACTCTAAAAAACTTTCTCCTGCCTTATCACCACACAACACACGTACAGTATCCACTGCTTGCCCTTGCCAAGTATACTACTGCTCATCCACTAAATATACCAAGAGCCATCTATGTTCCATGCATTGTTCTAGGCATTTACTATTCAATGTGACCAAGAGATGGAGGGAGAGGGAGCAAGGGAAGGAAAAGAGAAAATAAAAAGATGTATTATGTATGTGTGCCAACTCCTCATGATGAATGTCATCATTATATACTGCAAACATGTACTAGAACTAAAATTTTTTAACAAAAAAGGATACCCCAGTGAACAAAACACAAAGTTTTTCTCTTGTGTGACTTACATCCAGGTAGAAGACAGATACAAACAGACAAATATGTATTACAACATGAGAGTAGGTGCTATGGAGAGAAAGATCTAGCTAGAAAAGTAACTTAACACAAATTTATCACATGATGAGATACTGATTTTTCCAGAAAACAGCCCGCTCTTCCTATAATCTACAAAGTCCAGCATGTCATTAAAACTGCAATCACAGCCTGGCATGGTGGCAGATGTTTGTAATCCTCGCACTGTGAGGGGCTGAGGTAGGAGAACTGCAAGTTCATCTTCAGCCTAAGCAACTTAGTAAGTTACAGAGACCCAGAGTCAACATAAACGATTTTTTTAAAAGCATGGGGACATAGCTCAGTGTGAAGGTTCTAAATTTAATCCTTAGAACCAAAACAAACAAAAAAGTATAATCATTCTGCTACATTCCTTAATTATGTTTTATTTTAAATTATAATTTAAAAACACAACAACAAAAATAATAGTGAAATGTACAGTTGTTGAGAAGCATAACAAAACACAACTTCTGGAACAACCAATTATAATAATTTTACTTTTTGAGAGTAAAGTTGGTAGAGTCAACTGTTTATATTTTATTCTAGTATTTTAGTTGGTTCCTGGATATAACCGTTCCCCCCGAAAAAGTATTACAACTACTGGCACATTTCAAATTATGTCATGAGCTTAAAATCTATAAAACTTGAGTACTTATCTAGAATTCTCATTGTTATTTCACTTTTCTTATAATACTCAAACTTTATCATGGTTTTAAAAGTGGGCCTACAAATTAAGACTCCATTGTAATAGTAGAACATTAGAGACACGAGCATTTTTTACTGGTGATTTAAAAACAGTTGTTGGACTGTCTGACTCACTTAAGTGTATAATATGCTTCAACTGTTTACAAAGAGCTGAAACAACTGGAGAAACCTACATAAGAGCACTGTTCAAGATATAGGATATTACTAAAGGATTTGACAATGAGCCAAAGAAAATTTGCACAGACATTAATTGGCCCATTTTGTCCTCAGAAAATTACAATGATTTGCCTTACTATCTAACTAATAACATGTACTTTCAAAGAATTCATACTTTCCTCTGGGAATCTCTGCCATTATTACTCACATATGACTCCATCTCAGGACGTGAATGAATGAATGAATGAATGAATGAACAAATGAACGCTGGTGTTTCAGTGCTCATATAAATGTGTAAAGAAAACCAAAGACTCTGGATTATTTTTAAAGTGAAGATAATTCGAAATGTTTTAAGCTTACAAATAAATAAATAATAATACAGTTCTGGGTAGGGTGAACTTTAAATGACTACAACGCTGACAAGCAGAATTCTGTAAAAAGTTTCCAGGGTTTAGGAATCGATGATAACCTTCATCACTCTCTAAGGGTATATCCTTTCACATTTGTCAACTGTCCCTGGATCCTTCCAAACATGCACACTATAGGATGCTCCTTTTTGTATCCTACATAACATCGGATTCCTCCTCAAGTTGGTTGGCAGAGAAGAGCAAACAACCTAGGGCCAGCAGAAATTCTGACTAAAGTCTGGAAAAAGACTGAGCTGGAGGAAAGTATAAGGAACATCAGTCAGTCTACAATGTACTGATAATTCCTGTGTTGAAGAAAAAAGCAGCTATCACTGCACTGCAAGGGCCAGAGTTTATGTACTATTAAAAAACTAAAATAAAAGATGTTTAAGATCCAAATTTCCTTTCTTCCTCAAAGCTGGGAAGAAAAAGAAGATACATACCGCATCTGTGATGTCTATTTCATACACCCTTTGGAAAGTCCTGCGTTCAAAGAAAACAAGTTTGCCGCTACCACATCCTCTTTGAACTGAAGTGCCAGTGACTATGAGTTTATCATCTGGACTGAAACAGCAGTCAGTCCTACAGACAAAGAGTTGATAAATATAAGTTTATGACCCCATAACAGCACAGCAATAATGAGTGAATTAAATAAAATATAAATGTCACTGTAGAAAGAGCAAATCCCTATACTGAATTTAAAATCAGGTAGTTTAGTAATTTTTTTAATCTTTACTTATTACCTATCAGGTAGATATTATCCCTACTGTACTGATAAAGGAAACTGAGACAGAGACATTAAATATACCTTGTCCACAATCACACAAGGAAGTGATATTGCTGATATTCAAACACAGAGTATCTAACTCCAGAATCCATTCCTTTTTGACATACATATACACACATATTTAAAACATACATATTTTTAAACATATATATTTAAAACATATTTTTAAACATATATATTTAAAGAAAGTGTAGAGAAAACTTGATCTATATGAGACACTGAGAATATCTACAGATGAATAGACATATATTACTAATCTCTAAGTAGTGACTATTTTGGCCATTCATAAAAACTATTCTTACTACTACTGCCTCTAACTAATTTCAGCTACATCAAGTCAAACACCACGAATCCAGGAGCACGATGCATTGCTACAGCCTGATGGCCCTAATTATACAGCTTTTCTTACAACAGGCCTGGCCATCTGATTGTGATTAAGACATATTCTAAAGAAATTATGTAATTCAAATTACTTGTACCAGGCCTAATAGCCCCCAAAATTCTCATCCACTATAAATCCATATTTGTTTCTAGGTTTGTTTTAACAAATACTACTATGGGCAGTGGATCGTGTTGGAACTGTTTTCTACAGCACCTTTATACGATGCTTCCACTACCTTCACACTTCCCATGTTCATCATTATTTAACACAGAAGAGAAATTTTACTTCTACAAAAATAGTAACACTTTTCTAGGCACCATTTATAGGGTTTAGAAATTAAATCTCACCCTAGCTGCCCCTGAAAATTCTTTCAAAGCTTTAGTTGGTAACTTAATAGAATGGAAATGACAGTGTTCAGACACCTAGAGTAAGACAGTCTGAGTAACTGAAGGACTTGTGTTTTCACATAATGCAAACACATAAACATATACATACATATCATTTAATTTCAAATAAATTTTTGATAATCTGAAAAAATGTGTAAAATAAAAAATAAAATGTATTTTTCAAAAATCGTATTTCAATCATTCTCTCAAGTCTTTTTTCTAGACAACCTAAAAGACAGGATATAAATTGTAACTGAAGAAACTTTTTCATCATTAAATTGAAGAAATTTCTTTTCAATTTCCTTATGCCAATCAAATATTAAAAATGTGCTACTTACATTGGGAACATGGTGGGAAGACCTGAGGCTGAAAAAAGTGGCTTATTAAATTGTCGGATGTCCCATAATTTTAATGTGTCATCACCTGATAGAGGAATAAGAAAGAAAAAAGTGAATTTTGCAAAAATATCGCATTCTCAGTTTAGGGTTTGCTAAATTTAGTGTATAACTATAAAGAAGGGAGAAAAGGAGGATGGGGGAGAACAGAAGCAAGGAAAGGAGGGGAAAAGCCCAAATGCACAAAAGCATATTTTACTTTTTTACCTGTTCAGGGAGCTCGAAAGCAGTAAAGAGTTACAAGAACATAGAAAACAGTATGATAATCTATCTTCTAGAAATTACTTTGCATATTGATGTAGCATCTGTAGGTTAGAAAGAATACTGAAGAATCTACCCTAAAGTGTCATTTTAGAGCAGATGGTAGTTTCCCTGTGGTATGTTTTATTAGAACGTGACTTCTTGGGAACATCTTAATTTAAGAACCATCAGGACTGAAAATAGTTCAATCCACAACAGATTTTTTCCCCACTACTATGTGTGTAAAGCTATCAATTAACATTAATGAGTGAGCTGTATTATTCCCTGCCCTCCAGTGCAATTCTATCTCAGTCTATCCTTTTTCACTTTGCTCGGGAGTACAGCTTTTCCAAGCCATTTACAGAGTGATGACTATTCTTTTAAGATCACTTTTCTATATTTTGAAAGGGTGACTAACAGATTGCTGAACAGAACAAAAGCCAAACTCGTAAGTAATGTCTTTGCTATTCTTGCTTCCCTGGGCCCATAAGCCGAGACCTAACTCAATCTTGTGGGTTCAATAAGAATTCACAATCAGTTGCAAATGAGGAGTGGAGTGTTTTTGTTTTTAACTGAAAACTCTTTGCCTCTGAAACCCAACGTTTGTCAAGTGCACTAATATACAACTAGTTGGACTCAGGACCTGACCGTATTGTAAGAACTTTGTAAAACTCCCTGTAGGTATGTTACTCTATTGCTTTTTATCTTAAAACTCAAACAATAAGAAACATTAATCTGCATTAATTTCAGCTAACCCAGTATGTTGCAGAGGTAGTCAGGGCACCTGTAATACCCTTACAACACTCTGCTAAATAGACTTCCATCTGCTGTCCTCTGTACATCCAGGAAGGAAAAGAATGGAACAGAGTATACATTTTGTGTTGGCCAATTAAGTTGTCCAATAGCTAGTACAGGATAAAAGGAAAAGCAAAAAATTATCACCAAATTGGTTTTGACTGAAATAGAATTAGTCCTACACTTCAAGACAGTAATTACCAACAGGGTGAGGGGTCACCTATTTAAAAACCCTCTAGGGAAGACTTTCCAAGATACACCCCTTCCTTCCAATTCCATCTGAGAGATTTGGGTATACCACCCTGAAGATAATAAGAGTGATTGTGATGATTTCAAAATGGAAATTTATCATTTGAAAAGCCTTCCCTGGATATACTACACCTGCATAAAAGCCACTGTTTTTAAGTAAAGAATTTATATAGTTTTAATTACAAGTCATCTCAGAACTCAAGTAGCAGGTTAGAATTCATAAACAAAATACACATTTTATACAAATTCCTATTTGTTATGTGTACCACAAAAAGAAAATTATGTGTATATGTTCTTCGATTTTTTTTTTAAAAGAATGCAATTCAGGGTAGTTTTCATATGATAAAGAAGGCTTCCTTAGAGGAAAGAAGATCTGAATAAAGTTCCCAAGAGTAAAAAGGTCATGGAGTTTTTAAACTGGGGGAAAAGCTGCACTGTCTCTTTCTACTGCTCCATTCATAGGGGCATAAATCCTTTCAGAAAGAAAGCCATCTATGATGTTCATAGGTTATGGCCATTTACCTAGCTTAATGCTAGCTTATAGTAAATGCTCAATACACAGTTGTTAAATGAATAACTAAATAAAACATTGCTAACTTCATTGAACTAATAGCTTTTCTTTGGCCTACAGAAAAAAATTTGTATGATATTTAAGGCCCTGTGTAATGTGGCTCCAATCTACTTATTCTGCACTATTTTTTTTTTCTGTTCCCACAAGTGGCTCTATAGGAAGACCCTCAGTCATATCCCATTCTTTCCCATAATGCAGAGCTCACAAACTGCCCTATTATCTATCTCTTTCTATTAGCACATGGCCTTACTCATGTGAGAAAGCTGTAGTAAAAATTCAGAAACAATCTATTTCCAACCATTTGAGGGAAGACAAAAACATTTTCAATACAACCACATACAATTATTCTTAAAATAACACAGGTATAAGTTTATTTTAAAACTGAATTGAGTTACTGTTTGTACTGGGGCAAGGGGGCGGGAATCAATAGTCAACAGAGCCTTTTGAAAGACCATACATAGAATTATAAAACGGTACAGAAAGGATGAAAGAATATAGATGATCATGTACAAAATTCCAAAGGAAGAGGCAAAGGTCATTCATGTAACAGACTTCAAACTCATGAAATCTGAAGCTACAATAAAAACAAGAAGAGTACATATTTTCTAAATTAACTTGATAGGTTTTTGCTTTTTGGGTTTTGTTGTTTTTTGTTTGTTTGTTGTTTTTTTGTGTGTGTTTTGGTTTTTTTTAGAGATAGGGTCTCACTATATAATTTAGGCTGACCCTGAACTCACTATGTAGAACAAGCTGACCTCAAACTCACAGCAATCCTCTAGACTCAGTCTCTCAAGGGATAACAGGCATCTACCACCATGCCCAACTCATTGATAACTTTTAATACTAATAATAATGACAAGTTGGAAATGCATTTCAGTAGAAAAATCAGACTGACACAGGTACATTAACAAAAATGCATCTAGTTTTACTATGTGATAGGCTATTAATATGACATTTGTTAGTATTAAATATGATCAATTTATACATAGAAACTCATCAAAAAGAAAGTTTTTAACCTACCTCCACGAGAGGCAAGGACATTACCATCATAAGAAAAAGCCACACAAGAAGTGTCTGTGCCTGGGTCATGAGCCTGTTTATAGTGAAATTTAGGATGAACCTGTTTGCAAACAAAAGCAAAGTATTAACACATCACCTAAATTCAGATGAGAACATTTCTGTGGCAAAACATTTTATTTTGTCATGCAAAAAATTGTATCAAACTACATGCAAAGTATTTATTTCACCTGATTATATTTTTCTTTTCTGAAAAATTCAAAAGGCTTTTCAAAACATACATCTGTTTTAATAAAGAGGTAAGGTAAGCTCCAGAAGGAGCCATTTTTCAGGCTGCCTTAGCAAGCCCTGAGCAACATAAGATTATAACTGCTTTGAGTTCTCCTATTATGCTTATAAAATTAATTGAACCATTTCCTACATTTATCTGAAAGAGAAGCTAAAAATAAAAATTACAAATAGCAGATTCTTTAGTTACTCAAGAATATTTATTGTCAGGTTGGGAGTGCAGTACAGTGGTACAGCACTTGCCCAGCATGTGCAAGGCCCTGGGTTCTTCCCTAATAGGTTGTAAATCTTAAACTATGTTATCTTTAATGTATCTGTTGGATGATGGCATTAATGATGATAACACTAACAACAGTAGCTGACCCTTACTTAATGATTACTGTATATTCCTTGCCTACTCAGTCCTCGCAATCAGTATATGGATTAGGTTCTACCATTATCTTCCCCATTGTACAGCTCAAGAAAACTGAAGCACAAAGATTTAAGTACTAAACCAAAGTCACAGTTTGTAAGTGGTAGAGCTGGGAGTCTGAACCCAAAAAAGCCTACTCTTTAACACTGTACTACAGCCCTTTTCTTACTTTTTTTTTTAAAATTTCTAATGTCACTTCTCCATGGTTGATGACTACTCCACCAATCCTGCCACTCAGGATTCAGTGGTACTAGTCTACTGGTCTTCCTTTCAGGGCTTATGACAGAGGTCAAGAAAAGCTAAATTTTCTAGAGCTAACATTATCATTTGCTTATCCTACTTGATTAAAAGCTTACGGTATAGGTCTAGAATTGTCAGCAATTATTTCTGCTCATATATTCAGCATGTTACTTTCTGATATAGTGGTACCTGGTTTACAAACTGAATTTGTTTTAAGATTTTAGGAAGATGACTATAGTCACGTTTGTCACCCGACATGGAGTTTGCGAACAGAAGCAAAATTTTGCCAGATAGTCTTGTTGCTAACTGAATTGTCTGCAAACAGAGGCATTCATGAACTGAGATGTTACTGTAGTTTAAGCCATTTCCTAAAAGGCTTAGGTTCTATCACAGTCATTGTCTTAAGCCATATTGTTGGAGTAGACACTAGGACACAAATGGTTACACTAGAACTACCTCCTCTCAAAATCATGAAATACTGTTCCAATTTTTTTTGTCTAAAGTACTTAACAGATACAGCTTTTTTGTTGTTTTTAAGATTTGGCAGATTATTTTGCTAGAGTTGTTTAGTCACACAAACTGTGATTAAACACAGTCCATGGGATTAAGCAACAGAAACTTATGCCTCACAGTTCTGGTGGCTAGAAGTTCATGACCAGAGCATCAGCAAGGCTGCTTCCTTTTGAGGGCTGCCTTCATCTTTACATGGTGTTCTCTCTGTGCACTGTATGGCTCCAAATGTCCCCTTTTTGATAAGGACACTAACCATATCAGATTAGGGGCCCATCCTATTTAGTATGTCCTATCTTAGCTAATTGCATTTGCAATGCCCCTATTCCCAAATGAGCTCATATTCTAAGAAAGCAGAGATCAAGAGGAAGCTTTGATAAGCCAAAGGATGCCAACGATTATCAGCAAACTACCACAAGGTAAGCAAGAGGCACAGACCAGATTCTCACAGTCCTTCTAGTAAGAAAACTACGATGCCTTCCACAGTATCTTAAACATACTGGTTTCTGAACTTTTCAATAATCCAAGCATTTTATGGTTATACCAAGGATGAGTACTGACTATTCCATCACCAGTTGCCTAGATCCCGATGTCTGTCTTTTGCTCTAGCATATCTATTAACACAGGAAGATGGTCCTCAAAGTGATCTAAATAAATAGAAACCATGAAATGAAATATTTTATTGGTTTGTGGGGTTTTTTGTTTTGTTTTGTTTTTTGTTTTTTTGAGACAAGGTCTTGCTAGGTAGTTTAGGCTACAGACTTTGAATTTACTGTGTAGCCCAGGACGGCCTCAAACTCATGACAGTCCTCTTGCTTCAGTTTCCGAAGTCTGGAATCACAGGCATGAGCCATCAAACCCAACTATGAAATACTTTAAATCAAAGAATTTAAATGAATTACTGAATTTAGGCCACTTTGGCCTAAATTTTTGCCAACTACCTTTAAATTTGAACCTAGCTAAGCTGCTTAGTCTACTTTTAAATTTATTGATCTTTAAAATAACATGGGTTCCATCTTCCCAATCTTGCCCTTCTCCCTACTGTACAAAATGACCAGTTATATCTAACCTGTTATCTTCTGCCTGTGTCAGTACCACAAGATTATTAAGTCTATAGTGCTGTGGTGGTGAACCTACAACACACATGGGGCTGTTTACATCACTGAAAGCTCAAAAAAGTTCATCATCACTGCTATAGTGGGTGTCTGTCTTAGTTATTTTTCTCAGCAGAAATTAGTCAAGACCAGACCCAGAAGCACTACCCGATATTAATCAAATGACACACCGAAGCATGAGAAATAAATTTTGTTGATGAGACAAAATACCCAATACCCAAAGTTAAACGAGGAAAGGTTTATTCACAATTTGAACAGGTTTCAGTCCATAGTCAGCTGGTTTAAAGGCAGGGTGCCATTGCAAAGGAGCACTGAAGAGGAGAAACAGTCCATGGCAGGCAGAAGGTAGCAAATCAGTGAAGAAGCAACAGCGGCAACCATGCCTGCATTTGTATTTTATCCAGGTTACCCACCCTTTGAGCACTGCCACCCACACCCAGAGTGGGGCACCCTAGATCACAGCATCATATCCTTAATCCAAGCATCACACACCCTAGATTCAGCCATCTCCAAAAAACCCCACCTATGACCCCATGAGGTTTAGGGGAACACCTAAATATAAGCCACAACAGTATCACCTTTCCAAAGGTGACAAAATGCACCTATGCTCCCAAAACACAAACTCTAACAGCAAGATGAAGCAAGCATTAAGCTAACAAACTGACTGTACTAATATTTAATTGTCCCTCAAATCTATCTTTAAGATCCCTCAATAGATAGAAAATTGCTTTCTCATTAGGAATCTGTTTTCAAGCTTAATAATAAGCAAACAATTCTAATCTGTATTGACACATTAAAGTTATCCTAAAGAATTTTGGGTGCAGACAGATCTGAGCACTTAGTCTTGGTCCAACTGCTACAACAGTACCTAACTACTAGTAGCAAGGGGCTGCAATTACTGTAATGACTGGTAAAATCAGAGAGGCATCCAGTACACACGTTCAACACACAGGGAGCTACAGAGATGGTAAAGAGAACAGGACATTCCTGAGGACATAATAATGGGCCAACACTGCTTAATATCTACAATTAAGAGAGATGAATGAAAAAGCAAAAGACTGGGGGTGGTCATCCCAATAAAAAGCCATGATCTGAGCCAATTTTCAGATCAAATGTCTACTGACAACAGAAGCTGTCAGAAAAGGATGCTGTTACTCATTGGGGCCAGTGTACAGTGTAGTAATTCCTCTAGTACTTCCACAGATTTTTGACTACAATATGCTTAGTCAAATCATAGCCCCAATTGTAGCTGAAGCATACGGTTATACTTTGTGTCTAGATGGCTCACCAAGCCTCATGCAGTCATGGAAGTGGCTGAATCTAGCGTTTGTGTTTGACTCATTGTCTAGCGCTGGGATTGGCGGTGTGAGTGCTGCACCTGCCCAGGGGTGGAGCCGGCATACAAAACAGGAGGCGTGCTTTTCCCTTTTTTGCCCTGTTTGTTTTTGCCGCTTGCAGCCAGGCTAACCCTCAGCCATGCCACCCTGTCTTGGAACCAGCTAAGTATGGACTGAAATCTCCAAGAACTGTAAGAAATAAACCTTATCTTCCTTCACTTTGGGCATCAGGTATTTTGTCTCAGCAATGAGAAAAGTAACCAAGACACATACTAATAAATGCTCATGGGTAACTTGGGATCAAAGACTTCCACTGGCCTGGCCAAAGGTTTCTTAAAACCACACTGCAGTGGAATTCCTAGCATTCCCTACCCTACACCACCTTCTCCATCCCTATCTTCTTTTTTGCCTCAGGGTCAGACCTACATCACCATCTGATACTCTACAGCCTCCTCCAGCTCCACAGCCATTTTTCCCTTTCTGGCATTTTGGCAACAAATTTCTTACACATCTAGTGCTGCCTTCTTATCTGTTTCTCAGAGATCTATACCTAAAACAGGACATTAGTAAATACATCATAAGGAAAGGTCTATAAAGGTGTGCACATTGGTATTGCCCTCTTGCTGCTTTTGGAACCAGCCACCAGGTAAAAAAGTATGAACTAGCTTTGTGGATTGGAGATATGTGTTCGGTCATGCCATTAGCACCAGCTGGCATGTAGGCAAGGTTCAGACATATACATGAGGCTGTTATGGGCTATAAATTTTCTAAGAATGCCATGCTGCTGTGCAAATCGTGAAACCTATTGTTTGACTCCACCAACTGTGTCTATTTCCTCTTGCAGTCGAATTGATTTGGAAACAGCATGTCAACATAACCTGTAACTGTAAAAGGTTCCTGTTCAGTTATTCTAGCCTTTTATGGGCAAATGGTCACCAAGTTACTGTTCTCCACCCCCTCTTCCCTTTGCTCCTCCCCTTATGGTCAAAAGTTTTAAAACCCCAGCAACCCTAGGCTTGGCGCACACTTCCTTACTCCTGCTGTGAGGACGGACAGTGTTGCCGCTGAGCTCAGCTAATAAAGCGCTTCCTTTTTCTTTTTTGGAGTCTGTTGCTTTTATTTTTGGATTGGATTTCTTGCCCACAGCAGAGGCCAACTTAGACCATCCAGTCTCACATGAACTACTTGCGAACTGTAGATGCCATACAGAGCTCAGCAGAAATCAGTTAAGACCAGACCCAGAAGCACTACCCGATATTAATCAAATGACACACTGAAGCATGAGAAATAACAAATATATGTCACTTTTGGCCACAAAGTTTTAGGATGGTTTGTCATGTTGTAAAAATTAACTAACGCAGCACATAAGGAATATGAACAGTGCCTGGTATACAGTAAGCATTATATGGTAGCATTATTATTGACTCTTTAAGAAGGCTGATTCTTCTCTACTTAACATTCTACCACATAATACATTTTAAACTAGTTCAGTGACTGTATGATTTAAATTTATCCCACTTTACCACGTTTCATACACTGTATAATTACTACATTCATCTCTTGCCGTTTTTGCATCTACCCATGAAAGAAGTTTCTCTAGCAAAGTTTCTTAGTTCTTACAGTGTTTGGCTTCAGATAATCCTGCTACAGTATGTTTCTAGAGAATTACAGTCATTTCTTCTGTATATCCTTTGATGTAAAATACCAGTGATTCCGGGAGGTAATTCAAAGTGAGAGAAGAGAAGGACTCGGAAGGGGAGGGATGTAGTTAAGTAGCTTTTCTTTACAGTACTAGATGAAAGCTTTCCCTCCACATTTCTGACCCTTTCAGGTAGCTCAGTCTCAGATTATTTCTTTCTCAGGTGTACTATCTGAACTTCAAGAATCTCATGAAGTTCTTTGATATGGAATAAATAATGTATTATCTCATGGTACTTACAAGAGGAACATACTTAACAAATAGTAAATGAAATTCTGAACTTCTGAGTATGTTTCAAGGAAACAATATATTTCACATTAAGTTAATAGTTTTCTACATTTCTAACTAACTTCTTTAAAGAAAGATGATTCGGAGCAGGCATAGTGACACATGCCTGTAATTACAGAATTCTGGGTGGTTAAGGCAGGACAATTACAAGTTCTAGCTCAACTTGGCCAACTTACTTAGAAAGACCAGGTCTCAAAACTTTGAAAAATAGGGGTATGACATGGACAGGGGTGGGGATTATATAAAGCTTAGTGTGAAGGCTCTGGGTTTAATCCTCAGTACGATTAAAAAAAAAAAAAGATACTTAGGTTCCAAGCCATGATGCTTTCCCTTTCTTCTTTAATATCCTTCCATCCTTCCTTTATTTTAAAGAAATAATTTAAAGACAAAGCACATTGAGATCTAACAAGTTCATTTAACATCCTCAATAATGGAAGTGAAATAATGAAAATTTACAATGTGTACTACATTTACCAAGGGCCCACTCTACACAGAATGAGAAAATATAAATGAAAATAATAAATATAAATGAAAATAATAAATATAATAAAAATGAAAATAATAAAGATGAGATTTTCTTTAAATGATTAAGTTGGGGAAAGGAAAGAACATATATGACTTCTATTCTTTCCCAAAAATTTACTGTTCCAACTACAAAGCATCGTGTCAGGTTTGGTGGGCAACTAAATATTAGCCTGTGCCACGATGGTGAAGCTCACAAGAGAGAAACAAAGCGAGCTCATTTATGCCCAAGGCTGTACTTTCAGCAGGCTTCTCCACTCTTAGTCCAGGCTCACTGCTCTAACCACTGGAATTTCACAGGAAACACTTATGATGTAACATTTAGTTTTTATATGTGTTTGACAAACAGTCCAGGCTTCATTCATTAACTATACTATGTCACAATTACATACCTGTTGAGTCATCTCAAACCAAGTGACTGCAGTGTACAACTACCTAGCGCTGTATCTGATTACCAATGGAAGCTGCAGATATAGGGGAAACCTCAGCTACTGAGATAAGTGAATCACAGGCAGAATATGACTCCAGTGCTCTGGAATCTTCTGGCGCCCTATGTGCTTGCAACTTGAAATTCAAGGTGTTTACTTTAGTCTATAAAACAAACCCCTTAGGGCTAGCACACGAGTTACTTTCACATTAATCTCTCCTCTTATAAATACTGAGTTCAGTTGGTATACCAGTTAGGTACTATAGATTTAAGTTTCAGAAATGTGGATGCAAGAGAAAAAACATTTTAAGGTTCTACAGAGAACCTGAGCTTTTTAACTTTTTAAGAAGGCATGAAATCAAACAACCTGTCTTTTTTGGCCTTTAAGACTCTAATTTGTAATCTTGAGACAGCATACAGAATCATTTGAAGATGGAACTATTATCTGATTAGACTATTTAAATATCTGGCATATTTTACTATTCTGAATTCAAACAAAATACAATTTTTTGTTGAGAAAAAAATACTAGATAACTAATACAGAATATGATAATGATAGTCTCTAGGTCTCCATATGAGGATATCACCTAAATCACCAAGAGGAATGATTTAAGAAGAAAGCCCTTCCAGAAAGAAAGCCTAAGAGCAGGTTTTCCCAGAGAATGTTTTGTGTAACATCACCATATGGGGTGGGGGATATAGCCAAGTAAGCCTGGGAAACTGAAGTTTATTTGCATACCATGGCCTTGTCTTGAAGATTCACAATACACATCAGTATATTAAAAGCTAGAGTCTTTTAAGTAGTAGTCCTGGAATAAATCAAACTCTTTAACATTCCCAAAACTTATTTGACTATAGAACCATTTTTTCAGATAGTACTTACCAGCATAACTGAACTAACATTCTCGGGACCTTAATTGGGAAAACATGTAACAAGAGCAAGGATTAACAAATTTTTTCTGGAAAGGGCACGACAGCAAATGTTTTACACTTTGAAGACCTTACAGACTCTACCATTTACTTATGCTGTTGCAGTGTGAATGCTACCAAAGACAATACATAAACAAATGGATACGCCTGTGTGTTCCAATAAAACTTTACTTATAAAAAGAGGTGGAAGGCTAGTACTGGCCTAAAATTAGCTCACTCTGATCTAGAGAGAACAAAAACTTTAGGAAAGGGATTCTATTTGTCCTATCATCATTAGATCAATCAAAGGCTTTCTTAGAATTCGATCACAATTTCAGCTTGTGACAATGATGATGAAATAACAACAGCAGCTACATTTATTGAACACATTACTCGGGGCAGTAAAACACTTTTGGTTTTTTGGTTTTTTGTTTTGGTCTTTTTGAGACAGGGTTTCGTTATGCAATTCAGGCTGGCCATGCACTCGCTTCGTAGCCCAGGCTGGTCTCACACTTGCAAAGATCCTCCTGTCTCAGCCTCCTGAGCTCTGGGATTACAGGTGCACGTCACCACGCCCGGCTCAATAAAACACATTGTCTAATTTCAAACTTAAGACAACCCTCCTGAGTTATATATAATTAATCTGGTTTTACAAACAAGAAAACAGGCTGATGGAAGTAATTTACCCAAAGACATGACAAAATTTTCAGAGCAAAAAGTCAAACCCTGATTCTAAACCCTGGAGCTCTTCAGCAAAATACTCCTTTATAATAAACTGCCATGCTTCTTTCTATATATGTATGTGGGAAGGTATTACAGTGATGACCCTCAATGAATTGAGTCTTGTTATATTCCCAGGAAAGGTTAGTTTAAGAAGAGAGATCAATAGCATGAAATAAATGGTTTTTTTCCTTAAAATTACACAATACATTTTTTCCACAGTATTACAGGTTTCTCAATATAGTCTAAGAAGAAACTAGCAGTCTTTTATCCATAAAGGGGCAATGAAAACCATAACCAAGTAATTGTTACCTCCCTCAAGTCCAGCCAATGAGAATTGCTACATCATAATAACAGCTAACAATTATTGGGCACCTATGATGGGCTATATACTATAGTCTCACATGTCTGGTATCTAGTAACACTTCGAGACTTATCAACGACCCAGTGAGGTAAGTATTACCATTATCCTCACTGTCCCAGGAAAGAACAGGGTCTAAAAATATGAAGTTAGTTGTCCTATATCACGTGGCCAGTAAGCAGCACAGCTAGGATTTGAACCTGGCCCGCTGGCTCCAAGGTCTGTTTTTAGTCACCACTTAGCCACCACGGATACTCATGGCTTTCCTGACTTTGGGCCTTCTTTTACTATTATCCCCACTGGCAAACAAAGCAGGCCTGGACTCTGTTCCTGCAGTGCTCTTGTTCTTCCCTTTCTAGGCCACTTCTCCATCCAACCATGAGGGCAATTTGAAGGTAAAAAGCACAGCAAGAGTCAAGTGTGGGATGGTAAATGAACGCTATCCCTATTTCTATAAGCAGATTAAACTATCACCTATGGCTACACTCAATTCCAGTCCTGTAGTTAAATTCAGTCCATAATCACAGGTTGATAGTCTCTATTCAGGAAGATCACACCAAGGACCCTGTAAGTAATTTAAAACCCGGTAAGTAACAGTGACAACAAACTGGCAAAAAGCAAATCCACTCATGGCTGTGTGTCTCCTCAGCTACCTTTTATAAGATGTTAACTTTTCTTCTCTAACTCTTACATTTGGGGCAACAGGGTAGTAGGGTCTTAGACTATCTCCATCACATAAGAAACACAAATGTGAACACAAATGCAGCCTCCAATTCAGCTCTTTAATTGAAGAGGAACTTGAAAACCACCACACCAACACCGGAAGCACAGCGCCATGGAATGACCTGCCTAGACAGGAGGGAAAGCCCAGCGGTCCCCCCTTTGAAGTTCAGCTGCCTGAGATTCACTAGCAGCCGACCTTCAAAGAGAGCCGATGCTTCCTTCCCTCAGCCTGGCCGCCAAGCTTCCCGGGCAGCTGGGCGATTTAGCCACTCTCTGCCCAGCTGTCTGTGAACTCTGGCAGCCAGTTCAAGTGAGAGATAGCGAGGTGGTGGGAAGGGGGGGAGGAAGAAGGAGGTTGGGGTGGCAGTTCCAGTGGCGCCAGAGAAAAAAGGATGCTGGGTTTCCTTGGAGTCAACCTTATGAAAGTCAGTCAAAAGACCAAGCTTCCAGAGAAAGCACAATCCAATGACCCTGCAAAGCAACTTGCCAGTGACCAAAGAGATTTCAAATATATTTTCCTGCAAAAGCTGAGTGAACCTCATATGCACTCTTCTAAGGATGGCCCAGCTGCTACAGAGAACAGTTCAGTCTATGCACAGGGACACAGAGAACCAACCCAAGCATCAAAAACATAAGTTTTACTCATTTTGATTTTTTTTCAGCCACATGACTTGATGCTCCTTAGGGACTTCTGCCACACTCTTTTTTAATCCAGAAGTGCTAAGGATCAAACCTAGGGCCTTATTTATAGTAGGCAAGAACTCTACCACTGAGCTACATCATCAGCCCTTTTTAGAGATTTTTGGGAGTTGCTTAACTGTTGTGGTAACCCTTCTGTTCCCTTGGCAGCCAATAGCTGAAACAATTTGTCTATTTCTGCGCCTGTGTAGCAGATGCTCCATAAAGACTGGCTCGTTTAACATAAACACTGCCAACATGCTGCTTTGTTTATCCTCTTGAACACCTGTTTGGAGTAAAGAAGAATGAGCATTATCAGCTGCAGGTACAAAAGAGATACAAGAATGGCTCAGTTAGGAGAAAGGAACTTTCAAAAGAAGTCTAACAAAAAAAAGAAGGAGGAGGATGTGAAGGAGGAGATGGAGAAGAATGAGGAGAAGGAGAAGGAGGAGAGGAAGAATAAGAGGGGGAGAAGGAGGAAGAGGAGGAAGAAGAAGAAAAAGAAGAGGAAGAGGAAGAAGAAAAGGAGGAAATAGTATAACTGAGAACAAGATTTTGAGTTTGGTAAAGTGGAAGTATATCAAAGTAATAGACTACAGGTGAATGAAAAGAAAGAATGGAAGGGTCATGAGCCAAAGACCAAATTATCAGATTACTTTTTACACTTCTTTGGAAGCTATTTGGAGATGAAAGAAAGAGGGATAAGGGGATTTCTAAAGTTAATTTAAATGTTTTCTCTAGTTCATTATACTTTGAAAAATAAATACATAGATAAGCTGGTGCCATACAATAGGAACATATCATACCGTATGGTACCATACAACATGAACAAAATACCTAAAAATTCAGATACACTAATTAATTACATCACTAACTACAAATTCATCTTCCTTCCCTTTATGTCTACTTGAAACTATATGACAGAGCAGCTAGTATTAAGTTCAATGATATTAAATATATCTAAATTTAAACTTATCTAAATTTAAAAATTTAATACTGAGCCTATGGAAGAAGCATCAAACAATATTTGCTGAAATTCATTCATTCTGCAAACATTTATTGAGTCCTTGCTGCATGTAAGGCACTATGCTACATGTGGAAGATGTCAAGATTTATAGTAAAATAGTTACTCACTAGCAAGTTCTGTCTACAAAAGGAAGTAAACATAAATACAAATATTTACAATAAATTGTACAATGGCAGAATCCACAAACTACACAGTAAAACCAATAAAAAGGTTAACTTTACCATGGTAGTATGAGGGAAGTAAGTTGGCTGTGGTCTTTGAAATAAAGACTAGGGATATAGGGATATAGGAAATACTGCACCACTAGATGACCCAGAATGTAAGAGACTCAGAAGTGTGAAATAGCACTTCACTTTGGGAATTACAAGTGGGACTTTTTAATAGAACAGTAGAAGATACGGCTAAAAAAAACAGAGGTGAAATCATTAGTGGCTCTATGTGCCCTTCCACAGACTGTAGCTTTTTTACTCTGAGTACAATGTGGAGCCTCTCAAAGGTTTCAAGGACAAACGGGTAATGCAAACAGATCAGTATTTAAAAGACACTCTGCAGTAGTTAAAAAAAAATGTTGGAAAAGGGAAAATCAAGAGCAAGGAGATGAGTCAGAAAATAGTCCAGGTAAGGGCTTGAAGCTGGTTAACGGACAAGTATGTATGAAATCCATATTAGTTGTACTCAATGACTTTGGTATGGGCAGTTCCAGTTAATTTGTGAAATGGCCACAGCAAATAGTCTACTCTGGGGAGAAACCTGGTAATGAAAGAAGGTAGGGTTTTGTTAACTAAAATAAATAAAAAGCAGAAACCTGCATATATTTTCTAGGAGCCCATAGGGACAAGAAGAATAAAAGTAAAGGAAAAGGGAGTAACTGACAGGTCTCAGAGGAAGCAGGAAGGGCATGATCAAGCACACAGGTGTGGAAGGATTAGTGAGGAACTAGAAAAAAACACTTCTTCCTTGGAGACTGCAAGAAAGGAGGCTGAGAAACCAAGGTGGTATGAGCACATTTATACAAATGAGGAGGCAAAATCAAATAGAGGTCCAGTTTATTCTCCTTAATTTCCCAACATCATATTAAATGCAGAAGAACTGAGAGCTTGGCCTCTAAAATCAGGTACAAGACAAGGATTCCACGGTCACCTTCCTGTTCAACACAGTACTTGTTATGGTTTGTGTATAGATGTCTCCCCAAAGCCTCATGCAGTAATGGGGGTGGGCTTCTAGAGTTTGTGATTGATTCATGGTCCAGTGCTGGGATTACAGGTGCGAGTCCTACCCCAACCCTGGGGTGGGTAGCCTGTGTACAGTATAAAGGAGGGAAAGAGGCTTACTTTCTTGCTACTCCCTTTTTGCTCTTGTTGCTTTTGCTGTCTTCTGCAGTCATGAACTGTTGCTCCTCTGCCACATCACCCTGCCTTGGAGTGAGCTGAATATGGACTGAAGCCTCCACACACTGTATGCTATATAAACCTTTCCTTTCTTAATTTTGGACATCAGGTATTTTGTCTCAGCAACGAGAGGAAAGTAACCAAGATAGTACTCGATGCATTAGTAGAACTTAGGCAATAAAAATAAATAAAGGGTTTATGTACAGGAAAGTCATTATTTGCAGATGACATGATACTTTATATATAGAAGCAACAAAATCCACAAAAAAATCTTAGAATTAGAAATCAAATTCAGCAATGCAGCAGTATATAAAATCAATAGAATTCTTGTACATTAATAATGAAGCCCCTGGGCTTTTATTCTTTGATATGATTGGTTTAAGTCTGTTTTCTACTATTTGACTGCAATATGTGAGAAGATCTGAACAGATTTTTTGAAGAAAGCAAAGGACATTAAGGTAGCCATTGTTGATTTCTTATTGTCTGATTTGAAGGCCTGTACTGTTTTCACTCTTTTGTTTTATCTGGTTTTATATTATTTTGTTTTGTTTGAGTTTATTGTGTGTGAATATATGAACAACCATTTCGAACAAAACAAGAGACACTAGGGTAGCCATTGTTAATCTCCTTTTGTTATATTTTGAAGACCTGTATTGCTTGCAGTGGTTGGTTCTGAAATGCTTTGTTGTGTTTAACTCTGTTCTGTTTTGTTTTGTTCTCTTTAAAAAAATAAAATAAAATAAATAAAATAAAATAATGAAGCCCCTGGGAAATAAATTAGCTGCTAGATGATTCAAGGAAGACTAATCTAAGACTAATTGAAATTAGTGTGAAATCAGAAGACAGTATAAATGGCATAAAGAATCTATTTATCAAAATAATAGCAGAAAACTTAGGGAAAGAATTAAACATACAGGTAAGTAAGGCATATGCAGAACTCTAAATTGTCATGATCAAAGTAAGAATCTCCCCACAATACATCATAGTCAAAATTCCAGAAGTATAACACAGGGACAGAATCTTAAAGGCTGTTAGAGAAAAATCAATGGATCACTTATACAGGTAAACTCATTTGAATTACAGCAGACTTCTCAACACAAAACTTAAAAAGGAAGGAGAGCTTAGAGTACACTGTTTCAAGACCTAAAAGAAAATGACTTTCAACCAAGACTTACATAAGCTGCAAAACTATCTTTAAAAAATTAAGGAGGAAATAAGGATATCCCTGACATAGAGTACCTCAAAAAATTTATAACCAAACATGGAATGGTAGTGCATATCTCTAATCCCAGCACTCAGGAGGCTAAGGTAAGAAGACTGCTTCAAGTTCAAGACCAGCTTGGGCTACAAAGTGAGTTCAAGGCCAGCCTGAACTGCGTAACAAGACCCTGAAGTAAATGGGACTTTCTCTAAAATAGATCACACGCTAGCCCATAAAACATGCTTAAGTAAATGCAGACAAATAAAAATTATCCTACCCATATTATCAGACATTATTTAATG
Source organism: Cuniculus paca (assembly GCA_004365215.1). Taxonomy (NCBI): domain Eukaryota; kingdom Metazoa; phylum Chordata; class Mammalia; order Rodentia; family Cuniculidae; genus Cuniculus; species Cuniculus paca. Next base: position 477 of record RJWT010009765.1, on the reverse strand, counting down.
AAACTAGAAATCTATGGCAAAAGAAATCACAGAAATTACACAACAATATCCTTCATGATAATCAACAGGTCACAGAAGAAATCAAGGAAGACAGTTCCCAAAAACAAACAACAATACCAGTACAGCACACCAGAACTTATGGGACACAACGAAAGCAGTCTTAAGAGGGAAGTTTATAGAGGTGAATCTGCACATCAGAAAAGCAGAGCGAGACCCCCAAAATAACCTAATGATGTACTTCAAAGTCCTGGAAAAACAGACAATCTGAATGCAAAGCCAGTAGAAGGAAGGAAATTATAAAGGTCAGAGCAGAAATTAATAACATTGAGACTAAATAACAATACAAAGAATCAATAAATTGAACAGCTGATTCTTTGAAAAACAAAATAGACAAACTCCTAGACAACCTTACCAAAGAAGGGAAAGACTCAAATTATGCAATTAGAAATGAAAAAGGCAAAATCAGCCAGGCATGGT
>RJWT010009764.1:0-24846 GCA_004365215.1 Cuniculus paca | reverse complement strand
TTTACCTTATCAGTTACAAGTTACACGCGGGGCTTACACTCCGCGGGGGACAACCTCCATACGTCCGTCAGGCACAGCTCCTTGCGTGTTCTCCCGCCTATGTGCCTGCGTGACGACCCTTTATACAAAGACTTTACCCAATAGTCATGAGCCACGTATACACTTGTTATTGGCTAGCGGCGCTGTCAAGCAAATACATTATATGCGGAAGCAGGATGCGGTCGCCATCTTGGCTTACTCGATGGGCGGGGGGAAATCTGGCGCAGGCTTTGCTCGCCCTGCTAGGCCGAACCCGGAAGATGGCTCCTAACACATGGGGTTCTGTACCACAGTATCTCAGTGGTCATACAAGAGCAGGCACACCATCAGCCTGCAGGTCTGCCTATACTTTCTTGATTTCAATAGCTTTATAGTGAGTTTTGAAATCAGGGAGTGTGTGTCCTCTTACTTTAAATCTTTTTCAAAATTGTTTTAGATATCCTAGATCCCTTGAATTTTCCTTGGAATTTTGAGGTTGGCTTATCATTTTCTGCAAAGAAGCCCACTGTGATTTTGATGGGGATTGTGGTGAATCTATAGATCAAGTTGGGGAGTACTGTCATCCTAATAATATTAATTTTTCCAATCCATGAACATGGGATAACTTTCTATTTATTGTAATATATGTTAATTTCTTTCAATGTTTTGTAATTTTGTGGAATATCAGTTTTCTGATACAACTTTTGATAACTTCTCTTGTAAATGTTCTAAGTATTTTATTTTTTAATGCTATTGTAAATGGAATTGTTATTTTATTTTCAAATTGTTCATTATAAGTGTATAGATATACAGTTAATTTATACATAATGATCTTGTATTCTGCAATCTTACTGGACTCATTTATGTATTCTAATAGTTTTATGTTTTAGTAGATTAGTTAGGATTTTCTGTATACATTATCTTACCCTCTGCAAATAAAGATAGCTTCACTATTTCTTTTCTAATTTGGATGCCCTGATTAGAACTTCTTGTAGACCATTCAACAGAAGTGGCAACAGTGGATATTCTTGTCTTGCTCCTGATCTAAAAAAAAGAACATTATTCTTTTACCATTAAGTATGATGTTATCTCTGAAATGTATACAGATTTTCTTTGTTAGATTGAAGAAAATATTTCCATTCATTCCTAGTTTATTGAATGTTTTTTTATCATCAAGAGATACTGAATTTTATCCTTTTCTGTATATTTTTAGATAATCATGTGGTTTTAGTCCTTTATTTTTTGACTAGGTATATTACATGAATTGATTTTCAGATCTTAACTAACTTTATATTCCTAATACAATGTTAGCTTTGATGTTGCACAATCCTTTGGTATGTTGCTGGATTTAGTTTGCTATGTTTTATTGAGGATTTTGTATCTATATGCACAAAAGACAACGGTGTGTAGTTCTCTTTCTGTGAGGACTGCATTTAGTTTTGGTATCAGAAAGAAAAGGAAGGGAATTGCTGGGGCTTAGACATGGTACCCCAAAATATGGCACCTTGGCAATTATGAAAACTACAGAAGCAAGAAGCTCACTCTGACCTCCTTTTCTCCCCTGAAAGATGCTCCAGAAGTTGTGTGACTTTGCCTTGCCTGAATGCTGGTAATATGACTCTCATTTCAAAGCCATTCTGCCTTTTATCTGAAGGCCAAGAAGAATCCAAATGAGTGTTACTAAGTCCCTTTTTTATCCTAGTTTATTACCCTTGGATCACATTTCTTTTTTAACAAGTGTACTTCTATGTGACTGACAATTCTTTGTGGAAATTAAATACACAAATGCAGTTTCCCCTGTGTCTTAGGATCCTCATTTCTCAAAGCTTCCATGTCATGTAAAACTCTGGTTAAGTACATTTGTTATGCTTTCCTTTCATTAATTTGTTTTTTGTTATAAGAAAGTCAGCCATGTACCGTACAATAGGTGAGGAAAAGATAGTTTTTTTTTTGTCCCCTACAAAATATATTTATTTCAACCAACCTGGGATTATGCTTTAGCAAGAAGAGAGAAAGAAAAAGAAACAGAGTCTATTATAATTATGCTGGTATTATGAAAATATCTTAAGTCATTTAAAAATTATTTCTAAGAGATGATAATCAGAGCTTTTGAAGAAATGTGCTACACACTCTTAGATTCATAATTAACATTAGAAGAAACCTTTTGTATCATTTACTCTGCTTCCTATATTTTTAAAGAAACAAAAAGGAAGAAAATGATTCCAAATGAGCATTCAATAAGAGGTACTAGACACGTAGACATTTTCCCTCAAGATCTGTGAATTCTGATGCCGGTACTGATGTTGTATCTAACACTGTGCTTTCCTGTTGTGATTCTTTCTAACATAACTGAAGAGTGTTAGTCTAGGGGAAAAAAGCCAATTATGGTGGAAAAATACCAAAAATGTAGCAGAGTAAATGATGGATTTTAGGAGATTTGAGATTAGGGCTCCCACAAGGACTTGTAACAATGGCCATCTCACGTCTCAGTATGCCTGAATTTAATTATAAGAATTGTTCTTACCAGCTTAAGTAAAGGAGATACTAAACCTTCTCAGTACCAACCTAGGTCTCAAGGCAAATTAACATGTGATTCATTTCTCTTTAGAGATGAGTGGAGCAAGGGATAAGATGAAAATTAAAGGGGTTGGTGATTGCTTATGAAAATGTGACATTTTGCTCGTGAGTTTTTAAATGTTAACAAATGGATTATGATCTTCTTTGTTAACTTCTGGGCCCCATAGGTGAACATAAGTGCCGAGCTAGAATTTGTGTCCAACAAAAGGGAATCTATTTAACCTAGATCTTATAAATAAGCTGAAGAAGAAATTTAACTATGAATTGCTTTAGACTTGGGGAAAAAAAAAACTATTGTGGCCTCACCCCTAAACCTTCAGCTTTGTTCTTTAGTGAACATAAACTTAATCCTACACAGGGGAGCAGCAGATGTGATAAAGCACCAAAGAAAACAGGAAGTCTGGAGAGCCTGGGAGGTGATTAGCGATTACAGTATTTGTCTTTCAGGAGACTTTGGGGTAAACAAAAAGCCCTGGGTTTCTTTCACATACACCACCACCTAGTCTGGTCAGCTTCTAGCTGAGCTGCCTAAGCTGCAAGAGGAGGTGTTAGACAGCTCAGTGCTGATAGGTTTTGTAGCTGTATCGTGGGCTTCTGGGCTCAGGAGGACCGAGACGTATTTCTAGATGCAGGCCAGGCCTCAGGATCCCTCTAGGGTTATCTCACTGCTCTCTGAGAAACTCTTGCTGGGTCTGCAATGTGGTTAATGTGATAGGGACCTAGAAAGCAAAACTCTATTCACAGTGTGTTCGGTTGACTCACTACTGTGGGTGTGAAGAAGTGGTAAGAGGCATAGGAAGGACTATACAGACTCGTCACTTCTGGATAACTGAGGATGGGGGGAAATGTCTTAAGCTCATTCAACGTCAGCTTCCTGATTTGTAATAAAAATACTACTGCCTTATAGGACTGTTATGAAGCTCTTGCATATAAAGAATACATTGCAGCAGAGCCAGGGACTAGAGATAGGCTGATGCTGGTGCCTCAGACTTGGTATTAACAATGGCCAGGCCACCTGCTCCTCTAAAGAGACAACATGTTGCCACTTAATCATGCAACACACTTAGAACTCTCTGTTAGTATATAAAAGTTTGAATTTCTTAGAAGAGAATCAGTAGAAAATAAGTCTTTCCTGGCTCCTGTTGGTATGTAGGCTGGTAGTAAGAATTGTCTGTATGGAAAGTAAATGACTTTTTTCCTGACACTGAAGAGAAAGGATTAACTGGCTGCAATGTAAACATTTCCAATCCATGGTAAGAGCATTACTTGGGAGATAATGAATTGTCTGTTTATGGTTTGTATCTCAGAGTCAGAAAAACAACAAGCAAAACAACCAAAAACAGAACAAGAAAACCAGGCCCAGCCATCTTGAAGAAACAACTCTGCTCTCAGCTCCCAAGCTCTGCAAGATGAATTCTATAAATCCGGAAAGTTAGACAATGCCATAGCTGTGGAAATAAGGAGCATTCTTTGTGGGAATGCAAGCTGCTTCGGTAGAGCCATCTTTACCCCAGGCAGCTCAGTAAGCTTCTGATGAGTCAAGAAAAATGTATTCTGTGTCTCCCCCACTCCATTTTGAGAGGGGGAGCTTCAAAGGCAAGGGCAGATCATTCTAGATCAGGGGAAAGAGAACAATCTTGAGCCCCTCAACTCTCCTTTCACTTTTTTTAATTCTTTTTTTTTTATTTTAAAGAGGATAAAACCAAGGAAAATAAAACAGAATAAAACCAATCAGAACAAACCATAGTAAGTGATACAGGACTTCACAACGTTACAAAATCAACAATAGTTACCATAATGCCTTTTGTTGTCTTCAAAATAGCTGCAGATACCTTCAGACATAGTAAAAATCAAACAGAACAGAACAGAACCAATAAAAACAAAACAATGAATGCAATAAAGGACTTCAAAAGAAGACAATAGTAAATCCAGAATGGCTACCATAATATATCTTGCCATCTCTGAAATAGCTGCTCCTGCCATCGGATATAACATAATTGAACAAAGTGAAAGAAAATGAAACCCAACCGAACAGAACAATGAACAATGTAGGACTTCAAAGTCAGACTATAGGGAATTAACAATGGCTACCATCCTCAGAAGGAGACCCCTCCTAGATGCCACACTGTGTACTGCTATCTTCTGAACAGATGATCAGACCACCAGCCCTAGACCTGCAAGGTCAGTGAAGCACCAAAGCACCACAGGAATCCAATTGTGTTTCACCTCAATAGCTATCATCACAGCCTGTGTTTCTCTGGATCACACTGTCGCTTCGAGGGTAGAGGGTGTTGGTACTTCTCATTTGCCAGCCCGAGAGCCAGAAGGGTCGAGATCTGGCTGTATCCCTGCCAGGGGCGGCCTGCGCATGGTGCTGGTTCGGGCAGGGCAGGGCTTTTTCTCTCCTCCCTTGGTCCATGATGGCACAGACTCAAGGGGAAAGGCTTGGCTCTGTGTGTACCCTCTCCGGCAGCTGCCCGCGCATGGCCTCCTTTCACTTTTTTTGGTGGGAGATGGAGGTTATAAATTTGGGGAAAGAGTATATCTTTTAGAGTTGAACAGATTTGCTCAAATTCTGGTGTTGCTGTATTCAGAGTGACATGGGAGTTATTTTCATAGGTAGAGAGAAGGGATACAGTGCAATACAGTCCACACATCTGCCTCAGTGTGACCGGAGAGTACCTAGTATAATAGTCATGTCTACATGGCTGTGTTTAGACAGAATGTACCTTTCCAGTTTAACATAGACCAGGGGGTTGTATTTTTCTGAGTTCAGTCTTGGGAATAGAGTTAAGGACATATATGAGGACTTTCTTAACCACTGAAGTCTAACTATTGTATTCTAATCAATTCTTGAGCTTTGAGAATTCTCAATTGTCTCAGATTAAGGATCTTTTGCAGGAGAGAAAGATATGCCCTTGGGATTTCAGGCAGTGCTTTGAGGGTGGGGGACCAAGTAGCTATTCAGCTGAGATCAATCTCTTATGGCTTCTGGACTAATGATCCCTAATCTTGGGAAGATTTATATAAAGGAACTTCCACTTATAATTCCAGGAAGCCACCTTTCTTGGAGAAACTGAGTTGAAAAGCCAGGGCTCAGCGCAGTGGGGCTGTGTGTTACTAGATGGACTTATTTATACAATAGGCTACTGAGAGTTCTTGGTTGCAGATTCTGTAGAAGCAAAGTTTGGTTAAGACCATACTAGTGCCATCAAAAGGATGATATTCTTTACTTGACGCTAGATGCCACTGCACTAAAAATAGACACATATCTTCCTAATTTCAACCCAAGGTAAACCTTTTATGTTCTCCTTTTTAAATTTGATAATTGTCATGGGAAAGAAAGGATGAGGTAGGCACAGTGGAAATAGGAGAGATCTATTCTAAGGCCGGGTTTTCCATTAATTCATCTCTCTCTGAACTAACTTTCCTTTACTGGTAAACCCAGTGATTTGTCAGGGTTCTCAACTTTACTGTCCTTCAGTACCACCTGGAGCTGATTGATGAACACCTAGGTTTGGATTCTGGAGATCCACTCTGGCCCTACCTAATCTGACTCTTTGCCAGTAGGCCATGCTTTTTCCAAGGAGTGCTGATGGACATTGAAGGAGAGAGACCCAGGGCTGTGTAAGCTTCAAGCCCAAGACACTTTAGGGATCTCAACAGTGGAGAGAAAGAAAAAGAAAGTCCTTTACAATACACAAAAAGTCTCATGTTAGTGTAAAGGAGTGGGTTTGAGAACACAATTCTGCTGTTCTTCTGAAGCCTTCAAATAGATGAGAAAAAAGCAGTGTTGTCAGCAATTGGAGCAGAGTAGGTCAAGATGAAATACTGTCATCGAGGTCCTGTAAGAACTACAGAGAAGAACAAAACAAAACAAAACAACTACAGAGAGTGCCTGCTGCCAAACGGGTAAATTCCAGGCTATCCTTTATCCCACCTAGCTTTACTATTGTCTTCTACTCCCTGCCTAAAGGAGGAGGTAGACACACAAACAGTTGCTTGTGTTCAACATATGGAGACTGGGTAGAAGGGAATGCACTGGCCTCAAACCAGCTCCCCGTCTACTGGCCGTGGGGTCTCCCACAAGGTTCTGCCTTCTCTGTGTCCAGCTTTGCCTCTATGTCACTCTCCAAATCTATGCAAGTTTCTGGTTGCCCTCTAAACCAAGAAAACTTTTAGATATTGGCTTAAGGCCCATGCCTGGATTGGACAGGCATAGGTTTTCACTCATTATCAATACTTATTTATTAAATGAAAGATTTTCTCATGGACAGAGCAGATATGATTGTGGGACCCTAATAGAGTGATGACCAATAAATGGTAGTAACACACCCCTATTAAAAAAAAAAAAGAAGAAAAAAAGCCACCCAGTATTAACAGTTATTTTAATTCTAAATGGGCACCAAAAGGATCCGGGTGGATGCATAATTCATGTAAATCTATGCAAATTCAGGAACCAATTACACAGAAGAGGTTTGGGTGGCATTGGTAAAGACCAGTCATGCTCCAAGCTGTCACCTGCCAGCTTGCTTCTCCCTGGAGTCAGATTCAGACCAGATGGCAAGAATTAGCAAGGAAGACACCTCCTTCCTTGACCCCTCACCTTCAAGTCCAATTTAAGCATCTGTGACAATTGAAGTGGTGAGATTGCTTTGGTTAGCATTCAGAGACTCTGGTAGTTATTGCAACAATACACTGATTCTGGAAACAAATAATACTTAACCATGCACACTTTTCTAGGCCTTGCAAACCCTGTTAACATAATGTCTACAAGATCCTTTGAACACCTCAGAATACTACCTGTTTACATATTGCTAGGAAAACAGCAAAACAATGTACCTCCCACAATATAAGATATCATTTCTTCTAAGGAGACAAATTACAAATGTGCACCTGCACACACATACACACCAATGTATACTTCTCATTACCTTATGGTAGTGCTGGTTCTGAGAAAGAAATAAAAATAAGTAGAAAGAAGACAAGGAAATCTAGATTTAAAAAACAATTTAAAGAAAAGCTGCAGCTTCTGGACACAAAAGTTACTCCAATTTTTTTTCCTTCCAGAAAACCTACATTAAAAAATTCTTAAAGCTCTTAAAGACACAATAAACTTGTAAGTTGGGCTCTAGATCTATGCTTTCCACCTGTAAATTGGAGTTCCTCCCATAGATCTCCACCTTCAAGGAAGAATATTAGCAGGCAGCATGTCTCAATTTTGAATGCATGTAAATGGTTTGCATTCTGATGTAGCCCCTCCAGATGGGGAACCTGACAAACAGTAGGAACACACATCCTAGGGCACCCATCTTAAAGGCACTCCAAGTCCCTGTAAATATATTCAGCTATGGATCATGATGCATCTCAATTCTCTGAACACACACACTCCAATCTTGAGTGTGTACATTAAATTTCTGACTAATATGTCCTTCCAGGCCTCTTGCTGACCAGTCCTAAAAATTCTCTTTCCACAACAAGAGCCTGCAAGTTAATTCTACCAGTAGGGTTGTTTTAGGCTGTGTAGCTCCACATGGAGAATCTCCTTGGACTCTCTCCAGTGACAGTTCCATTTCTTTAGTGAGCTGCAGTTCTGGCCCATTCAGAGTTAGCAGCTAATCACAGGCACAGCTTTGACTGCAGCTCCTTTCTCTATGAGAATGGTCCCTTGCTGGGGATATAGCTCAGTGGCACAAGCGCGTGCCTGGCAAGCACAAGGTTGTGAGTAGTTCGATGCCTGGTACAAAAAAAAAAAAAAAAAAAAAAAGAATGGTCCCTCTGGGCTACTGAGTCAGCATCATTATCCAAGTAAACATCTGCTCTATTTTGTCATTAGTGATGATAATGACTAGCTGGGTTCACTAAGGATGGGCTTAATACATAACATTGGAATGGAAAATTTGAGAGAAGTGGAAGCTTTAGAAACACTGCAATTGTGCTTCCCTATTTACTTTTAAAAACAAAACTGTGCCTTGTATCAAAGTCATTTTGTTTTGTTAGAATGCTCAAGACACGAGCCCCAGGATTTAGAGTTGATATATTATAAAGCATAGTTAGATGAAGCAGGGTTTAGAAGCCTGATATAGACTTCTGAGGGTATTTCAAGGTCTCACTGAATCTGGGGAATGCAAGGAGCTGGTGGATAACCACTGGCAGATGAAGGATGGTAGCATGGAGTGCCTCCTCGTAGAGGACTGGTGAGCAGGGCTTCCCTAGAACAGTGCTGGAGGTCTCCCAGGGGCAAGATGCCCACAAAGCTGTGTGTTGGAAGGGAAGGTAGCTGGATGCAGCAGGCTGTGTCTCACTAGGTATCTGGCACAAGCCAAAAGCTGGTTTTCACTAAGTCAATATAGGAAACTCCCCCACAGCAGGGTCCTGTGGTGTGAGATCTGAGCTCATACTGAAATGTCCATAGGGATAATGAATCATATTGTCTGATGAGAATCAGAAGCTTCTCTGAGAACAGTCACTGTGTTTTGCATTGTAACTAGTGAGTCCAAAGCACGCCATATATCACTCCATATATCACATGATGTACACTGGAGCTTTATTAAACTCTAGAGCAACTTCTGAAGTGTTTGCAGGCTCAGAATGCATTGCTAGATACTGTCCCTGGATAACTCTTTTCTGAAAGAGGAACCAATTTGCTTTCCTGAACTTAATTTCCGTATTTAAAAACACATTTTGTAAGAGGCAGTGTGCTCCACCCCATGAATTAAGAAGATATTACAGAAAACTCAGGTTTGTGAGCTCAGAAAACAGTTCTTGGAACTGGGTGGATGTCTGTAAGCGTTCTTTATTTCTCAGTTTCCTCATCTAGACAGCAGGGAGGGAGGGACCCCAATGTGGGAAGAAGCAAGAGACCCTGTCTTTGAGCATTTTCTCAGGTTTCCATTTGAAAGAGCACTTGACTTTTCTTCCTTCTGTTGAAATCCCTGTTGGCTCTTTCAGGCTCTTGTTTTCGAAGGGTAAACTTCTTGGAGGGGGAAAATGTCTTCATCCCTACTGCAGTTGGTTGACACTGAATGGGAATAAGAGTGTAAATCACTTCTTCCAATTATGGGTCTGAAGACCAGGAAGTGCTTTGTAGTCATTAAGTGCTCTACCAATTTTTAAGGATAATGCATTTTTTATGGCAGTTTTATATCTCAAATTTATGTCAGTTAGTTACAAATATGCTTTGCTCTGAAATTCTCTGAGGCCTAGCCAAAGCTGATGAAAACTCAGAAACTTTAATGAAAGTCCCAAATGTCTTTATATAGCTTCTATTCTGTATTAGTAGACTTCTTCCAGGCCCAGATCTGTTCACGTATTCTTACTCTACATTGCCTATATCTGGAGACAGTGTGTTGGTTAGGAACTCTTTGGCCTGCAAATAACAAAATAATCTGTAAATATCTTATGCAAATAGGAGTTAATTTTTCCCAAATCATCAAAAATCTGGAGGTGCCAGTTTTCTGACTGGTTCATTAGCTCAGTGTTGTTAGAGATGTCTCTGTGAGTCTTTTGTCTTTTCCCTCCCGGTTGCCTGATGTACACTGCAGCTCCATCATTAGGTCATTTATTCAAAAGAAAAAGTTGGTGAGTACATTAGTTTTAACATGTGGCCTCAAATTCCTTGACTTCCTTGCATTAAGAAGTGGGATCAATGCCTCTGTTCCTTGACTCTGAGTGGGTTTGTGATTACTTTAACCAATAGAATATGGTAGAGGTAGATATGGAATGTTTTTCAAAGTTAGATCGTAAAATGCCATGTGGTTTTTGAATCGTTCCTTTGGAACACATACTCTTAGGATACTCGTGCTGGACTTCTTCCATTCTTCCTCTTGGGATTCTCCCTTTCAAAACCCAGATCAGATACTCACAGGAAGGAGAGAGAGCCTGCAAGAAGAGTCTTACAAAATGGAAGACATCTGTGCAGTTCAGGAACGTGAGTCAGCAGCTATGGATAATAGCTGCATATCGAAAGAGCAACAGTACTCTGCTGACCACAAAGTACACAGCAGGACATTCTTGAGCTTTGTGTTTACTCTCATGGTCCATGTTTTTTTAATCAGCCTGCAAGGCTCAGCTCTTCTCCAGAGGCCTGCATTCTGCTTTCCAGAGAACGGCTGGACTTTCTCAGAGAGCAGGCAGACAAGTCAGGCATCCTTTTTATTTGCCCTCAGCAGTATAAGAAAGAGTTGGCAGATTTCTTTCCCTCTCACCACAAAGGGTCTATTTTCTAACTCCCTACTTTCTAGAATATCTTTCTTTGCACCCCACCCCCTACTCCATTGGTAGTGCCCTTCTTTTCTAATCACTTTTGAAAGTCATTTCTTTCTTCCTTGAGCATAACTCTAGTCTTCCCCCGGCAGCTACTTACTAATCATTATCTAACTTCTGCCTGTATTTTATTCTCCTTTTCTCTTACAATTTGGTGATAATTGTAATGGGGGAGGCTTCCTATTGTGTCCTGGGTAGGCCATGTTTTCGCATGCCCTTAGTTTTCTAGAGCTTTGCTATGGTAAACATTCAAGGTCTACTCAGTGTGAATGAGTGCATGGGCAAATGATTAGATGCTCATATGGAAGGTATGGGATCAAATTAAAGTGCAGCACAAGACTAGTACCTTGCTTCTGCTTAAACGTTAGAAGCCACAAAAATAAGAACGGAGTTTTCTTTTATGCTCAGCAAGTTCTAAGAAGTGGTTATTGTTTGCTTTTTCAACTCAGTTTCTCATATTCTTTTCAACCTTCTTGTTGTGATACTAGATTCAATAAACACCACTGATGGTTTTATTTTAGGTCAAATAATATGCTTTTATGTGCAATTCTATCCTTCCCTCTCCACTTTCCTAACTGCGGTGCTTTTGTTTTTATTACTTCGAAAATGTCTCAGATCTCTACTTATTGAATTAACAGTGCAAAGGAAGAAGACATCTTATAGAATGTCACAATCAAAACAGGAAATTACTAAGAAGTAATTTTTTAAAATTTTAAAATGAGAAAGAATAAAAATGATGATACAGAATTTCAAGACAAAATAAGGGATTAACAATGGTTAATATATTGCATATTGTTTTCTTCAAAGTAGTTGTTCAGATTGCAAGATACAGGCATGAAAAAAAGGATCAAACAATGAAAGCACAAGCCATTCTTTTTGATGAACTAACAGATTAGTAGTATAGTTATCTATCTTGTATAATTTTATATTTTTTATTTTGCCCTAAAATTTTTTCTTATTCAAATTTCAGAGACACTTATTTTAACCTATCATGTCTTGAGATTGAATTTTTGAAAACAGTCAGTATTGTCCTAAAATGAGAGACAATAACTAAAAAAAAATCAAAGACAATTTCAGTATTGCTAAATTAGTTTGTAATATGTGTCCAATAAAGTGACAGTAGGTATCTAATTCATAAACAGTTACAGTATACTGCATGTCTAGCATGCTAGGAACATTTCTACTTCATTTTTAGCTCCAACTGATCATATGCAAGGAATTGGATATTGGAAAACCTACAGTAACTTCAATGTAGAATCATCCTGGCAGACTACCAAAGTGCATTATTTTCCCCAAAAATAGATGGATAGTTTTGTTTCTAAGGGAACTGTGAATCCATTTCCAAAGCCAGAAAAGAAAGACTTGGACAAAACTAAATGTTATACTGAGCATGAAATAGCTTCACAACCACCAGCTACTTCATTTAGATGAAATAAAAACTTTAAAAGCTAAAAGAGACAGAAAGTAGGTATGTTTAGATAGCATTAAACTTGATGGGAATAATTTTTTATTTGTGTCTTAGAAGCCCTCTCCAGTTTGCTATAGTTTTAGTCCACAAAATAAGTGGAAAAGAATAACCTTTTCAAATTGAAGAGAAAAATAATGATACAAAGTCATGAAGGACTTTGACCTAACAATTTGCTTTTGTATGATGAAGCAAATAATTTCACTAGTAGTGAAACAAGCACGAAGTGTTTGTGTTCCCAAGAAGCCTGGATTTTAATGGAACAAGATCTCATGGTTCTAGAAATATGGAAAGGGTGAGGAAAAAGACAAATCAGAGAGGGCCAGTTGTGGATAACTAATTGAGAGGTATTGACAAATAGTGTAGATTTCCCTGAGGATTTTGCCAGGTTATACATGGTGGAAAAAAGTTACTTACAAATTTTTGTTTTTCTTGCTTGTTTCCCAAAGTCTACATTTTCCTGTCCTGCTAACAAAGGAAACTTTTCTTCTTCCTTCTTGCCATGATGATGTCTTTCTTTCCATCTGGGGTTCCAGCTCCCCCCACGCCACTCCAGTCTTTAATTCCTTCATTATCTCCCTCCATTTCTTCCAGATTTCTTCCATTTATTCCATCCTACTTTCCTGTTCAATTGGGCATGTCCAGAAGACAGAAGACCTTCTAGTCATTGAAGCACGCTTCCCAAATGCTTTCCTCTTCTGTCATCTAATTTAGTGGGGCTTTGGGCCACTTGTGAGTCACTGCCATTGTTTCTGTCTTCTCAGGTTTTACTTCTCTCCTGTTGTGCACTAACTCTGTCCTTGCAGTAGATACTTGTTTTGGTCAGGGTCTAGATGTCCTCCCAAAGCCTCATATGGTCATTGGTGGTGCTCTTTCAGATGTGGCTAAATCTAGAGTGTGTGATGGTGGGATTAAGGGTCTGTGATTACTAAATCAGTATACTGACTGGTTTGGTACTGCTCTAGTCCCAATAGCTTGGATACAATACAAAAGTCAGAAAAAGGCTTGTCTTCTCCCTTGCTTACTTTTGCTGTCTTCTGCTTGCCATAAACTGGCTCTCTTCTGTGATTTTCCTCTGCCAAGTCACCCTGGAACTGAAACCTATACAAACTGTGAGCTAAATAAACCTTTCCTTCTTTAACTTGTGAGTGTTGGGTATTTTGTCACAGTGATGACAAAAGTAACTAACACAGAATTTGGTACCAGAGAAATAGGGTCATTGCTGTGAATATACCTGACCATGTGGTTCAGGAACCATTGGAACTGGCTTGTGAGAAGAGTTTGGAAAGATTTGGAGATGCCTGCAGAAAAAGCGGGGCTGGAATCCCTTAGGCTGTACTTGATGGGAGATTCTGTTCACAGCTCAGAAGGCCAGAAGGCTGATGGAAATTCTGCTGGTAAAGACCAGGCTTGGGAGATTTTTGCTGGGAAGAAAGACTGCATTGGCTGTTAGACTCCAGACAATGTGTGTTATACTTTGACAGAAAGTTCATCTGCATTTTGCTCATGTCCAGAGATTTTGACTGATACTAAGATTAAGGGTGGCAGACTAATTAATCTTGTAGAAGAAATTTCAAGGCAGTATAATGTTGAGGTGGTGGCATGGCTACTGTTGAGGGATTTTAGCCAGATTTATTTTGAGAATATAGAGCAAAGAGCCCAGAAGATTGTTCAAATTGTTGTGAATTTGGCCAGAAAGGAAGCTTCAGGAAAGTTGGGGCCTGCAAAGATGGAACACAGGAGAAATTGGTCACTGAAAAGACTAGCAAGAAAAAACCAAGTATTTCAGAAGAAGACAACAGAAAATATGGCCTAAGGACATCACAAGGACCAACAAGCCTGCAGCCTTTGCAGCCTCAGAGTTGTAAAGGTGAAAGACTGCTTTGAGATGAGAGCCCCAGAGCACTATGTTCTAGAATGGCAGAAGCCTAAGGAAGTTGTTCCTTGGGATTTGTTTCATAGGCACTCAGACCCCCACAGACAAGAGGGAAGGAAACCTGGCTACTGATCCAGCTGGCAGTGAATCTTGGTACCATTCATGTGGTGGTGGTTTTAGTTGCATGCAAAATCAAAGAGTTGTAGGGTCAGGAAGACTTCCACCTAGATTTCAGAAGAAGGCCTGGGAATCCATGCAGTGTGCCCCTGAAAGGGTAATGTGTGAAGCTGTGAGTGTGAAGTTGAAGGTGCACTGGAAGCCCCAGAAGTTTGGAGAAGCTAGGAACATGAATTTTCTGAGGAAAATTGAAGGAAGGAGCAGAGTCAGCCCAAGACAGAAACCATGGGAGCTACAACCACTGGAAGGGCTGTAGGCCTAGAGCCTCTCAAGCCCTTTGAGTGCCCATCTTGGTACTGATTGCCTCAGATACTGCACATGGAACTACAAGACTTAATGTTTGCCCTGCTGAATTTTGGACATGCTTTGGTCCCATTTTTTGTATCCCCCTGTTTGTAACTTTTGAATGGGAATGTCTGTCTTGTGTCATTGAATGTTGGAAGTGTTTAACTTTTCATTTGTACTGTTACTTTCAGCTAAGAGTTTGCTTTAGTCTCAGAGGAGACTTGAGACTTGGACTTTTCAGCAATGTGGAAACTGTTAGGACTTGGGCAACTCTTAAAGGTGGACTAAATACCTTTTGTGTAATGGAATGTTCATGAGTCTGGGGTGCTAGAGGTGGAAAATTATGGTTTGGATCTACCTGTCCCCCCAAAGCCTCATGTGATCATATGTAGTACTTTTTCAGATATGGCTGAATCTAGAGTGTATGATACTGGGATTAAGGATGTGTGACTGCTAAATCAATATATTGATTGGTTTGTCATTGCCCTAATCCTAGTAGCCTGGATACAACATAAGGGAAAGAAATAGGCTTGTCTTCTCCCTTGCTTTCTTGTTTTTTGCTGTCTTCTGCTTGCCATAAACTGGTTCTCCCCTGTGATTCTCTTCTGGCTTAGAGCTAGCCAATTATGGATTAAAACCTTTACAAGCTTTGAGTTAAATAAATCTTTCCTCCTTTAACTTGTAAGTGTTGGGTATTTTGTCTCAGAAACGAGAAAAGTTACTCAGACAATACTCTCCAAACTTATTGTTTGACACCTTGAGATACTAAGAGTGTGGTTGCTGCTTTATAATTCCCTGGCTTGAAAGAAGATATCTGTGATTGGCAACTACTGCCTTTTGGTAAGGCAACTTTGGTGCCACAAAAGTAGCTCAATAGCTCCCAATATAGCCCTGGGCTCTTCAGCAGAGGATGGGTCTCAGGTTCTCCCTGGATTTGACTCAGGGAACAAAGTGTTGCCTTGATCACGGTGTAAAGGTCTGATGTGCTTGCTGTGAAATAAAGGATTATGGAATTTAGTGTTGGTGGTGGTCAAATTAGTTGGTATTTCTAGGAGGGATTTCATGAAGGAAGTGGGTCTGAGCTGGGCAGAAGTTGACAAGGACACTGTTTTCTAACTGGCAGGCAGCAACCTGAACATCTTGAGAATAAATGTTGCTCATTTGAGGACAGGCTAAGAAAGTGTGGCTGGAGCAGAAGGAGCAGTCTAGAAACTGGGATTATATTTGTTTCTCCTTCATTGTCTATTTTGCATAATTTGAAGAAAATATTAATGAATGCACATGATAAATCAAATAATATACAATGGTAATTGGTGAAAAGTCCCTTTGTCACCCTAATTTTCCATTTTCTTTCCTTAAAGGTAATCATGTAGCTGGTTTCTAGCTTATCTTTACAGACACTATGTCTTGGCATATATGTTTTTGTGTCATACTTTTCTACCTACCAGCCTATTTGTCTATCTTCCTGTTTCTGTTTTGTTTTGTTTTTGAGACAGGGTTTTACCATGCAATTCAGGCTGGTGTTGAACTATGTAGTCTAGGCTGGTCTCAAACTCATGATCCTCCTATTTCAGCCTCTTGAGTGTCAAAATTACATACATGTGGCACCACATCCAGCTTACCTATTTATTTCTCAATAGCTAGTCCTTTTCTCTTTACATACTGTTCTGCACCTTATTTTTCTTTTTTCTTAATTTAAGCAATATATCATATTATAGAGATTCTTTCATACAACAGTCATAGTTTGTTACATCGAAACTGGAATATAAGATGGGATTAAGGATTATTTCTGATTATGATCCATTTTTGTAAAAGATTTACAGAAGCATAATGGTTGTATTGCATTTAGTCAAGCATTTAGTTGAATGTGATCTCTAGTAACTGAACTCACAAGATTTGCCCAGCAGGCGTGTGTGTACAGGACAAGTAGGAGATGGGGTTATTCTTTAAGTGGTTACATCAGTAACTCAAAAATAGTCATTTTAAGATTGGAATGTAGAGAAGTCATGTGGGTCCCAGGAGGAGAAACAAGAAGCCAATTTACTCTTCCTGTGAGCCAACCAGTGTGCAGGCTGGGAGGCAAGAACACCCCTCACCCCGTAGCAACCAACTGATTTGGAGGAACACAGACTGAGTTGTTAGCCAGCAAGGTACAAAAACAATTTAACACTTGTATTGTTTGATTGACTTTGCAGGCCTAAAGCTGGTAGTCTGAGCATCTATTGAGAGGATAACAATATGCAAAACTGCAAATATGCAAAACTGCAAATATGCAATTTCCTTCTGTTTTGTCTTTGAAATCCAATATTGTTCTCACTGTTTTGTTTCATTCCATTTTATTGTTTTGTTTTATTGAATGTTCTGTCTTGATTGGTTTCATTCTGTTCTGTTTTGTTTGATTTTATTATGTCTGATGGTATGGGCAGCAATTTTGAAGATAACAAACAGCATTATGGTAGCCGTTGTTGGTTTCCTACTATCCTGTTTTGAAGTTCTGTATCACTTTCACTGTTTTGTTTTGATTGTCTTTATTTTGTTTTATTTTATTTGGTTTTATTCTCTTTAAAATAAAATTTAAAAAATTGGAATGTAACCACACACAGTAAAAGCTGGTTTGAGCTCTACTCTCACCCTCAGGTTTGAAAAAAAGACAACCATTCCATTAGATGGTGTCAACCAGAACTAGACAATACTTGAAGGAATTATAAACTTCTTGTTACAATGGATTTTTGATTATTCCCACAATATCTTCAGCAGACACAAGCAGATGTGAGATCTCTGTTACCAATCCCTTTGGCCTTTGCCTTCTCAGTGTATGTGGATAGCAGCATACCATTACCTGTGCGTGGGCAAAATTATGCACTAACAGGAGCCATCAGCAATGAAGAAAGGGAGTTAGAGAATAAATACACCTATTTCTTCATCCTTCAAGGAGACAGCTCTGAGATTTTGAGATGTGATCTACCCTGTGTCCTAAATGTACTGAGAATTGAACTTCAGATAACAACAGCATCTGTACTGTGTACTATGTACCATGCACTATGTGCTATGTTCTACTTACATGCCATGTACTATGTACTGTTATCTTCCCCTCATTAACTTTTTCATTTCCTTTCTGTTTTTTTTCTAAGACCTCCTTTCATTTAAGTATTTGTATTCAAATCATTATCTTGAGATCCGGGTCCAGGTGAATTCAACCTTAGATACTGGGATCCTTCCTGCTCCATCTTTCCTTGTCCTCTTTTTGTGTGTGTGTATGAGGAGGAGGATGTTACTGGGATTAAACCCAGGGTCTTCACACTGAGCTTCATTCCTAGCTCTTTAAAAAATTTTTTATTTTGAGACAGGATCCTGTAAAGTTGCTACATTTCCTAGATTAGGTGCTAACTCATGATCCTTCTGTCTGAGTCTCTTAAAGGGTGGGGGTTACAGGTGTGTACCACCGCACCTGGCTTCCTTCCCCTATTCTCAAAAAGGAAGAAAAAAAGCAAATGTCATCATTCGGTACTAACAAATCATTTAGTGCTTGTGATAAATTACATTTTGACAGATGAGGCCCAGTCTTACTGTTGCAGAATTAGTTGACTTTCTTTTGTCCTCGCCTCCCTCCCTCCACTTGGCCACAGTCCCGCTCTCGTTTCCAGGGACAGAGCAGCGTGAAGCAGAGCTGACTGTGGCTGTGCACTATCTGCTTTCCATGTAAGCAGACTCCCGTGGGAGCTGGCTCATGTGTTTGACACAAAGCAGCACCTGGCTGGGCGCACATCAGGGAACAAGAGTGACAGGTCCCATTCCATGATCTGGCCACACTCCCTCCATGCATATCCTGTGATCCCAAGCCAAGTACTCTGCCCTTTTGTAGTCATATTGTAACTTTCTTGATTGTAGACATTTTCACCCTTTATTGGAACGATTTTGAAGGCATAAATCGATGATTAAGTTTACAATGCTAGCAAGGTTTTGGATATACAAGCTAACTCCATAGTGGGGCATCCCAAGTGTTCTATTTGTAGCCAACTAAAAAAACTGTAGTTTTGTGAGTCCCAGAAAGGAGAAAAAGGGTAAATTCAGCAAACAAATCAGATTTTCAATGCTTCTTTGGCCATTCCAAGTGAAATTTATATCCTGATGGTATAATCATTATGTATTCATGGGCAGATTTCTACCAATAAACAGAAGGGATGGAGACATAATTGAGAATTAGGCATTTACTATATGTTGAATCTGCATTCACTTACATATTTATATGAAAGCAAAATGCTATGACTTTTTTGCAAAGTATGGTTTATCTAGTAAATGTTGGTAATCCTTCAAAAAGCTCTCTTTGTATTAGAAAGAAATGTAGTTGTTGGTCAACACTTAATTGTCATCAGTTGTTCCACAAGATCTGCCTGGTAAGACCTGGTTTAGTGGCCTAGAACCTGGAAGAAAGATTGGATTTGGGGCTGGAAACTATGAGAGTTTTCCTATACAGTATGTATATTTCTGCTTTGTTCCAAAAGAGATGGGAAGGGCGGAAAATGACTTATTCCAAAGACATTTAACTTTAGCCAGAGATCTGTCATTTGGTGCTGATTGTAAGAATGATAGAATTTACTATCTCAAATGAATTTCATCTCAAATGAATTTCTTAAGTCATCTTTTCTGAAGATGAGAGATTGCAGCTGAAAACTTTGATGGAGTTTACTCAAGGTCATTTGGTTTAACACTTCAACAGTGGTGACTTCAGTCAGTTACCCGGGGCTACTAATCCTTTGAAAGGCTGGACTTTGTTCTCCTGCTTTTGCTTGTCCCATTTCACCTTTGCTACCTGCATGTTCTCCCTGTGTGTTGTGCCTTCATGTCCAAATTACTAAAACAGTCTCCAAAGAAATCTCAGATTCTGTTTCCTTTTTCCTTCTGTCTATCTGGAGCACCATTGTTGAACTTCTCTTCCTAAAACAGCAGTTTCATAGCAGTTGCCCCTGAGAAGTCCCCAGTACTTTGAAACTTGTATTGTTCCTGATATAAACACTTAAAAAATCCCCATGTTAGCTTGTAATATCCTGCACAGTTCATGTCCATTCTTTTGTAGAAATTGTACTATTTTACACTTACTTGGCATGCATGTGTATATTTTAATTTGCTCTCATGATGAACCCCTTGATATGAATAGCATGGACTTTATTGCTGGAGAAACTTGGGTTGATATTTCTGCTTGGTCATGTACTGGTTATAAGATTTGGGTATATTTATCAATCTTTTCATGTCTTAGTTTCCTTATCTGTAAAATGATCACAACAATGCCAGTCTTTCAGAATTGGTAATGAAAATTGGAAAAAAAATCTAATTCAGTATTTTCAGCCTTTATAATTTTATGTTGCCATTCTCTAAAAATGAACTTTCTCGTTATTATAACTGTTTCCTTCACTGACTTCTAACTGTGCCTTGTTCATTTCTGAATCTAAATTTTGGTGCTCTTATGTCTTTTCTTAACAAATTCTCTCACTCTATCTCTCTCTGTCTCTGTCTCTGTCCCCCCCCCCCCCCGCCGGCCTATCCAAATTCTATTCTTATTTCAGAGTCTAGCACAGAATTCAGTTTAAAATTCAATCTTCTCTGGAAACCTTTTCCAAATACTCTAACTTGTCCCTGTTCTCTAAACTTCCCATTTGAACAGAACAAACAATAAAGTATTCATCACTTAACCCAATGTTTTTCCAAGTATGATTGGTGGAAAATGATGCATCTGAAAGTTGGTTCATGATTAAGTACTACAAAAAATACAACGTCCTGTACCTCTGTGCAGAGCTTTACAGTTTGCAACAGCATTATTTAGGTTCTGTAAAAGCCTAACCACCCCCCGCATTTACTTTGTTCAATTTTGCAATTATAAAATCCATTTGGAAGGATTTCCCCCCACCACCACATAAACACTAGCAAATCAAGGAGTGATTTAAGCACTATTAAATCAGGACACTGAGGGAAATTGACTTAGTGTTTTGTGATTTCTCATCCCTATGGTTTGTTAGACTCCTGAAAATTAATAGATGCTGCTCATATTCTTGTTTTCATCAGCATTTAGCCCTCCACTATGCATCTTGGGTGTTCATGGTTAATATATATGTAAGTGAAATGAATTTTGTAGTATAGAGAGGTAAAGACATTTTTTGACACAGAATTCTTAGAGACTCTAGTCAAAAGAAAGTAAAAAATAAAAATTTATTTATGCTACTGGGATTGAGTTCAGGACCTTCACACTTCACTACACCCCTAGTCCAAGTGTGTACATGCATATTTAAATTTTGAGACAGCAATTCACTAAGTTACTAAGTTGTCCAGGCTAGGCTCAAACTTGCGATCCTCCTGTCTGACCTCCCAGAGGTATGTGCTGCCACACCTGGCTAAAATGACATTTAAACTGGTGCCTGAAATGAGGTTTATAAGCCTAGGGGCTTCAATTATGTATGACATTCTTTTGTTCTCTTTGTTTAGAGGTGAGAGATTTTGTTAAATTGTTCCTATATATTTTGCCATTTATTTTCATTTTTCCATGGACTGAGAGTAAGAGTTTTAAATGATTTCAAAATTTATGGGGTTAGAATCCCAGCTGTGGAGCAGGCTTGTATAGATATCTTTCAGACTGTCACGCATAGTGTCTATTTATATAGCTTATACAATGTTTATGCTAGGTTTCTTTAAAAGGAACTTAATATTACATCGACTTAAAAACTTTATTTTTGAGGAAAAGTCCAGAAATAATGAGGCCAAAATGATATAATGCCACTAAGTTACAGCCTTATAATGGTGTTTTCCCTGTGTGAGCTAAATAAGGATTGATTTATTGGAATGACTTTTTAACCGTACTCTTAATTCATTGCAGACATTTTGTCCTTAGGTTTTGCTTGGTTTTTATAAATGAGATGGAGTCCAAGCACCATATGTGAATGCTTGGATGTGTGTGTGACTTGATAGAGTGGACTCTTCAATTTAAAACTCTGAAGGTGGGGGGAGGAGAACATGATCTTTGAAGAAAAGAAAGAGAGAAATACAATATTCCCCACAAAATGCTAGCACTTCCAAAGGAAGTTTGATCTCTTGAAAGAAGTCTCTGTTAGCATGAGTTGGCTGGGATAAGAAAGAGCCTTAGTTTTGTATTCTGTAGTCCTCCTTGTTGAAAGAGGAAATACAGCTCCCAGTGAAGCTAAGAGCAGAGGTTGGTAGCCCTGAGGTTCACCACTTGATCATCCTGTGAACCTCAGGATGACCTTGCATTAGTCATGTCTCTTGGGGCCAATACCTTGTCTCATATCCCATGGGAGGGTGGTGCCCTCTTTGAGGTTTGTGTTTGGATGAATTACCAACCACAATGAAGTACTCACTTGAATCAGCCCTCTGAATCGTGGACCAAAATAAGAAACATGTCCTTCATTCACATGTTTTCCCATCAGTCTTGCTTGCCTGGGTGTGGTGTTTTCATTTCCTAAGATGAGGAGCAGGAGCTCTGTCATAGAAGGCATTGAAAGTGTAAGTCTTTAAGCATATAAACTCTTAAAGTGCATTTTCATACTTACCTTAAACATATAATCAACAATACAGTGAATTTTAAGGCACTGTTCATTTTTATAATCACTGTGTATGATTGAGTTTATAAGTGTGAGTACATTGTTTTATGTATTAGGCTAAATCACACAAAATGGCAAATATCTGACCACTTTAGACTTACAAAAATAGCAATTTCCTATGGTCAATCTAGTGTAAGTGAAGTGCAAACTCTGCCCTGTTCTTCTTTCCCCTAATGCATCTTTATTATCCTGCTGGTGCAGATTGCCTGAGTCTCCAACTATAAATCAGGAGGGAGGAGGACTCAGCCAGAGAGTTGTTGATGGGGTTGTCATAGCTGGCCTGAGCTCTGAGGTAAAGATGGCCAGCGTTGGACACAGTTAACTCATCCATAGAAGGAAGAAGACATTGAGCAAAATATCTCAATAAAGTAATGGATTTAGATGGTGTCAGGGACTTCTAAACAGCATAGCAATTGCTTCTATATCAAATGGGACATTTGGCATTGAGAGTAGTTTTAAGAGCCAGAGTTAGACTTAGGTCAGGATCTGACACGATGTTAAACCATTCTGACATGTG
The DNA here is from genome assembly GCA_004365215.1 of Cuniculus paca. Classification (NCBI taxonomy): domain Eukaryota; kingdom Metazoa; phylum Chordata; class Mammalia; order Rodentia; family Cuniculidae; genus Cuniculus; species Cuniculus paca. Next base: position 2,062 of record RJWT010009764.1, on the reverse strand, counting down.
ACTTATATTTTCTGATGAGGCTAGCTGTGCTTGGCCCACAAAACATCAGGAGAATGAAAATACCTATATGAGAAAAAGATGCAAATAGAATGATTTTTATTGAGGGGGAAGGTGGAGGTGGAAGTTGGGGTGTGAGACAGCAAAGGAAGCAAAAAGATTAAAGTAAGAGAAGTGTGAGGATGATTGCCAAGGGATTTAGCACGATAAAGGGTTGGTATGTTCTTGGACAACATTAGTGGTGATGGCAAAAGTTAAAAATGATTGGAGGAGCTGCATTCTTTTCCCAGCCTTCCTCTGAATTTTGTGTAGCCTCCAAACATTTGGCCTACTGGAAGTAACAAGCTAGGTGACACTGGGCAGAAAAAATATTTTTTCTTAAATAAGTCTGTGACAAATTGCCCTACTCTAAATCTAATTCATAGCAGCTATACAACCTCACGTGAAAATCAGAAGAACAAAGTGTGTGTGTGTGTGTGTGTTACATTTGCTCTAGTATGTCTTGATTCTACTTTTCAGAATTGACTGTGAACATGACATTTTATTAAGTGACTAGATTGATTTGTAGCAAAAAAAGTAGATCCAGGCCCATTTCTGGTCTGTACTTTTCTACAACTTGCGTTATTTTAATAACATAATGTTAATCCATTTTGAATATTCTAGTTTTCCTTCCTTCATGAAGGAATATTATTATTAGAAAGACCTAATGGAGACTGCTTGTAGAATGGAGGAATGAATGCTGTGAACAAATAGTTAATTTATAACCCTCAACTGTTTTCCCTGTAAAAGTCCAGATAAGATATTCTCAGCAAGCCTGTGAATGTTGAATGCTGGGGAGTCCTGGATTCCTGCGGGGTCATTGTGAGGTTGGCCTTTCCTGGTCTTTGTCTCCCAAATAAGGGACAATGGTATGAAACGCTCAGCCCCCATTGCTTTAATCCTCTGCTGTTTCCTGCCTACCTCATTGGGGAATACTGGCCAGATTTTCTTAGGGCATAACATTCACGGTTTTTATCGACCTCTTCTCCCGGCTGATCCTCAAAACTCTTCCTTTGTACAGCAAATCTTCCTGAGTTTGATAACAAGTTCTGATAGACAATGCTTTATAGTAAAGCACTCAAGATTGATACCAGTGAACTGGCATTTGAAAATCATAGACAGGGTAGGGGCAAAGGGAAATCACCTGACAGAGTTTAAAGAGGAGAAAAGACATAGAACTTTATTAATGAACAAAGGGGGAAAAAATCAGACAAGTACGATTACCCACGACCCAGAATCGTTCAGTTTAGATCACTTTATTTATTTATTTATTTATTTATTTATTTATTTATTTATATATTTTTTTGAGGCAGGGTTTCACTATGCAGTGCAGGCTGGCCTTGAACTCACTTTATAGTCCAGGCTGGCTGCAGACTTGCAGCGATCCTCCTGCCTCAGTCTCCCAAGTGGTGGGATTACAGGAGTGCGCTACCACTACTGGTTCTCAGTCAGATTTGTGACATAGGCTTTTTGACAGAGATAAGGAGGAAGAAGCAGTGAGAGGCCTGGGTCATTTTAGCTCTGGAGGAAGAGGGTGCTTACTTCTCTACTCCCTCACTAAAGAAAGAGTTGATGAGATGAAGTTTTTAGCCCGAACCTGAGTATTCCCACAGATGGCTGGTTGACATTTTATAGCAGACACACAGCTCTTTCTTCTTCAAAAACTCATCACTGACTTTCCAGACAAGATCTATAACAGATGAAATAGCCGACTGTCCATACAGTGTAGTCCAGTAAACACTGATGGGAGAGCCAGAGAAACTCACCGCTGCAGGGCTTCTTGGGGGTTGAAATAGTCAAGGAAGCTTTCCTGATGAAACACTCCTGTGGTGTCACGGCTGCTCCCTTGAAGTTGTCCTTGTGGAGTTACTCGCTTTGCTCTTCCACAAAGTTGTGGCCCTTCTCATCTCTTTTTATATTCCCTCCTTTCAGCCTGCAGTTCTAAATTTTAAAGAGAAGCCCCACCGAATGGTAAGATGTTAATTTAGATTTACAGAACCCAAAACATCTGTCGACCTTTGTAATG
>RJWT010009763.1:0-24846 GCA_004365215.1 Cuniculus paca | reverse complement strand
GGGGGCAACCACTGAAAGGAGTGACTACCCACCCATCAAGAGCTGGCAATTCGCTGCTATTAACCGTGACTGTGATTCCCAGTCTGCCTGGCAGTTCCTGAGAACAGGCCTGCAATGCCTCATATGCAGTAAAAGCTATAAGATGCACCCTGGCCAGCACACGCGACCTGATGGATGGATGTACAATCCTGGGGAACAGTAATGGATTGAGCACACATGCCACTGAAGCAGGGAGAGGAGGCCCAGACCCCCACAAGGGGCCTGCTGATTTAACAGTCACTTTACATATAATTGAACTTTTCATTTACCTGAAGGGCTCAAGGTGGTGGTGGAAGAAAGGGAGCGACCATGATGGAAGGAAAAAAGTCAACAAATAGAAAGGAGTCCCCCTTAAATATGATCACCACCCATAGTGTGGCTCTGAATTGGTATTACACACTCAACCCATTTGGATTCAAGGATGTTTGGCAAAATAAGCCATGTGGAAAGGCAGTGTTTGTTGGTTAAGAACCTAACATTCAGAGAGTTAACTTAATATAACTAATGACATTTCCCCATGAAGGCAAGGAACATGAGAATTCATTTAATGAAACTCTGGTGTGCTTGAATGTATCGTGTATACCTCAGTAGAAAAAATAATTTCTGGAGAAACGCCTGTGTTCCAAACTCACCGATAGAGGGAGCTGTACTTAGAGAAGAATGATTAATGCAACAGCAGTTTGCTGCCTTAATTTTGTTACCCTGTGAATACAGTTGAGCAAAAAGAGAAACAACATACTCAACTTCTCTAAATTTAATGTACCTTTGAACTGTTTATACTTTACAGATCACTAGTTGATAAGAAACAACAGAATAAAACAGCAAAGAATCCCATACATTGAGGATTTCAGTAATTGGAGTGGATTTGGGAGAAGGATTATGGAAAATCAGAGCAGTAAGCATTGCTTTTATATTTGGAAATAATATACACATAATTCATGTGCCATATAATTTCATAAATGCATGGTCACAGAACTGATATATGGTTGTTTCTTTACTGTAGCTTTTAGTCCAAATAATCACTCTCTGTGTGTAAAAGAAGTCACAATGAAAGCAAAGAGTCTTTTTTTAGGTTGCAGCAGGTTACCTGGTGTAGCCAGACCTGTCCAGCTACAAGTTTTGATTCCGAGGCTGCCTGACATCACACGTATTCATGCTGCCAGACTGCATGAGAGCAGATAGAATAACATTGACAGGATAGACAAAGACTCATGGAGGTGGTGCTTGTGATTAAAGCAATATATTTAAATCTTTGCTTTAATTGATAAACAAATGTTCTGCTGTAACACGTGTCTACTGAGTAACAAAAGGAGATGAAGGCACTACTTAAGTATGTTTGTAAGGTCATCTTGTTCATTGCTAAGTTCAGCTTTCCTGGTCTCACCAATCTCACTGGTGATTTTCCACATGACTCTCTGTGGATGAGAAGAGGATCTAGTCTTTGTGCTCTCTGCCCATAGTGCTAGTCATTTCCATCTGTCCTCTAAGAACTGGACTGAGACTTTCAATACATAAGCTACTGAACAGTTGGCAAATGGTTACGACTTCCACTCTTGCCAACAATGACATGATTCAAGGGCTAGCTAGCCTAGCAGCAATGTAAGACAACAGATAACCCCTAAACTATCCAAGTCTCTATGGAGAATGTAGTGGAGAGTTACATGGAAGAAAAGGAATTCTCATCTATCCTCATTGGGTATGTTTTCTATAAGTGCTAGTGTGTTGGGTCCATTATGTTTGGCCTTCTTAGTGAAGACAAAGTCCAAATCTTTTGCATATTTATATCATCACTTATTTAATTTGTAATATTACTTAGAGTACTTTGTAAAGCTTGTGTTGCTCACTTTTCCAACACAGGATCAAATATCAGTTCCTTCTAAATGAAGCTTAAAGCTCTGTGTTGTGAAGGTGAGTCACATACAAGTCAAAAATAGATACAGTTTGTGACAAGTTGCATGATACAGAACAAAGACCACACAAAGTAGCAGAACACATCTGGGTGCTTTTCTCACCATTTTCCCCTTTGACTGTAAAAACAGACCAGGATGGCAGGTCTAACTGCATATTTTACAGAAGGGTGAGAGAGTTCCCATGTATAAGGGAATATACATTTAGGCACTATATGAAACTGTGAAACTTTCTGGCTCCATATAAAGGGATGTAATAGAGTCTACTTCATAGTTCTTACTGCTAAAGAATCATACAAATGAGAAAAGCTGTTGCATATTTTACTTTGATAAAAATCCAATGTCAACTTTTCAATTACTCCTAGAAAGTAATACATGTGAATAATTTCTGTGGCAAAGCCTTCTGTTTTTTTACTACACGCAATTATAATAATGACCATGACAATAATGACAGATAATAATAAATGTGTCCTGGAGATTGAACCCCTGATTATCATGCCATTTATTTGATGTGTGTGAACTTCAATTTCAAAATGCCATGAAGCAAAGATATCTTGCGAATTGGAAAAATAAAATTGAGAGTCTAAACTAACTGTATTGAAGAGGTTTTCAGTTATTTGTTTAAAAATAATTTCAGCAGAGCTTTGCAGGTTGCCTTGGTTACTTTTCTCTTGTTGCTGGGACAAAATACCTAACACCCCAAAGAAAGAAAAGGTTTATTTAGCTCACAGTTTGTGGAGGTTTCAGTCCATAATCAGCAGGCTCCAAGGCAGGGTGGCATGGCACAGGGGCAACACTTCAAGCAGCAGAAGAGAGCAAAGCAACAAAAGCAGAACAGGGGGAGAGCAAACCTCTTTTCCTCCCTTGTACTGTATGCAGGCCACCCCCTCACTCACAAGGTTGATGTGGCACTCACAAAATCTCTGTGCCCTCCTCTTGCACAGGATGAGGATATTTACAAAGTAAGGATTCTGGCTCCAAGCTGAGTCTTTTAGTCCAACTTCTAAACTTCTCAAATTGACACAATGTATCAACCATAACACAGGTTTAATTTTAGAATGTATAAAAATCTACAAATGTAGCATTATTATGATAATTAGAGCTCCTTCATATGGCAACATGGTATACTTTTAGAAGTCCTTTATATAGGAAACCAATTTAATCAAAATTAATAACTTTTATTATTGTAAAAATATTCCTTTCATTTCTCACTTTAGCAGCACTAGGACCAAAGTAATGTATTTAAAAGATAAGAAAGTAGAGACATTTAAATAAATCAAAGATTTGGTGTGTCATAATTGATAATATTATTTGGATGCCTCTAATTTGAGTCTCTAGATTCTTGCTTCCCAAAATACAAGGTGATGGAATTTAAAGGTCTCCTTTGTTCCAAGTCAGTAATCACCCAGCATTTGCCATGTGTCACATTTGGGTGTGTGGGCACGTGTGTGCTCACGTGCATACCTACTTTGGTTCTGGGGATGAATGATTGAAAGATGACCTAAACCCTACTGGTGTAAACAAATTTTTCATCATAGTCGCGTTCTAAGTAGGGCAAAGTCTCATTTATTTGTATTTCAGTGATTCGGAACTGTAATAATTGGGATAAAGCCAATTTAAAGTTACGCTTCCCATGATATATGAAAGAAAGTATTTATTCAGTAGATTGCAAAAAGAGTTTTACCCTTTTGAAGAAATAAACTGGTTTGCAAGCACTTTAGAGATACTGTGTATATTTAGACAAAACCCATTTAGGGACTCTAAATGATTTTTACTTATTTATAAGAAAATGTATTCTGCAATGTTTTAAGAATTAAGGCATGTAGTTGGAAGAAAATTTTGAGACAATCTGGTTCAGTGATTTCCAGCTCTGGCAAGTTCCCAAGATCATCTGAGGGAATTAAAACTTTTAGATTCTTGATGGAGATCTCAGTTCTTAACTCTCAGAAAGTATGATTCAATAGGAGAAGGCCTTAAAAATCAATTTATTCCACAATCTTCAAGATGATTCTAACACAGTCAGACATGGGGCCACTGACTTGGTCTAGTTCTCTATATAATGTAGAAATCCTTTTAATATTTGTAATAAGTAATGATTTTTACCTATTTAGAAATATATAACATAATGGATCTTAGTTTTCTAAATCTGCTTTTATTGAAGGTTGTTAATATATATTTTTGTCCATATGCTGAATTACATAATTGACTTAGATCTTCTAGAGAAAGGCCTACATAGCAGTAGTGACAAACCTATGGCACGTGTACTATTCTGTTTTTCTTTTAAGACAAAAGATGCTAATATATGAGTTGTTCTTTTTCTAGATGAAAGCCTCAGTGTTCAGGTTTTATTGCCATGTTGGCATTTTGGGGTAAATAAGTGAGTTTCAGGTTGTAGTTTCAGCCCTTGGTCTCTAAAAGGTTTGCCATCCCTGGTCTATAACATGGAGAAATTCAGATACTGGGGATAGTTGCCAGATGCCTTCTCTTCTCCATGTGGAAAATCTCTATTTCTTTTTGAAAAGGCTTTTATTTTCCTTACTATCCTGGTTACTTCCTTGGAATATATTCTAGAATCTAGACTACCAAGGTTCCTTTTGAAATGTGAAGGTCAGAAACCATGCAGAATATAACAAATCTGATATGATAGGGGACAAATACCGCCTTCTAAAATCACAAGAGGCTTTTTGCAGTCACAATGCGGTATTGCCTTCTCAGTTTCTAGTTGACTACAAATAAGGATTCTTTTTATTTCTTTTTAGGATTTTTGTTTTTAAAGCAAGATTTTTTCAAGCCAAGTTTCTTTCTATCCCATATTTCTTCTAAAATATTTTCAACAGCCCAGCATTACAAATAGTTTGAGTTTTTGTGTTTAGATATTGATTTAGATTTAGATATTGTTTCAATTCATTTATTATTTAGCAATTGTTAATTGAGCTCTTGTTATGTTCCAAGTGCTATTCTAAGGACTGAAGATGACAGAAAGAAGTAGTAAATTCAGTTTTCCTCTTGGTATTGGATTTCATCTTCCTGGGAACAGTTATGGACGTTGTCACCATTCTTAAGGTAGAACTGCCTAGTGGTTAGGGCAATAGGCTTCAGAGCTGAGAGATGCCTGGTCTTAGCTCTGCAGAAATGAACGCGCTTCAGGCAGTCATCTTTATTTATAAAATAGGAATCACAATAGACCCGAAACATGGACTTACTTAATTTTCAGTGTTAAAGAAATAATATATGTAACATTTAAAACGCTGCTAAATAAATCTCAGCAGTCATTGTCATTATCGACATCAGCATGATCCTTTCCTTTGTGCCATTTACAGGTTTAACAGGCAGTTGGCCTCTGTCCTCATCCAAATTTTATTACTAAAAAATAATAAAGAGGTTTCTTTTCCATTTTTTTGATTTTTAAAATTATTCTAACATGTTCTCTGAAATGGGACTAAGTCACTGAGATTTTTAATTCTCTACATGAAGACTTCAAGCGTGTATGATCATCTTTCAAAAACAAAGATCAGATGGAAAAACTAAGCAGTTTTTAAGATGCAAGTAAACAGAAGTAGATAGTCATTGCCCCATCTTTCAAAATTCCAAGAGTTAATCAGACCTGAATTTAAATTCTCTTTCTATCATTTCTTGTGTTACATCTTTAGACTGACTCAGCCTCAGCCTCCTTATCTATAATGTGGGACCAATCATTCTTTCTTACAAGAATACCGTGCAGTATAAAAGAAGTCATCAGGTGTAATGGGAAAGTATATAATTGGTGCTTGTAACCCAAACCACCTTCTAAAGCCAGGCTCTTCAGCCAGTAAGGGCTCTTTGTGATGCTGTGCTGCTGGCACCTTGAGAGGCCAAAGTCTCTGACCAGTGAAGGGACAAGACAAAGGGATGCTTTCAGTATAAACCAGTAAGTAAAGGCTGGGAAAGATTGAATGAAGTTATGACTTTTTCCTGTGAACTTCTAATTTCAGTGCATATAACTAAATTCATGATGGCTGAGCTCCTTTCCTTTCCTCTCCTTTCCTTTTTCTTTTCTTTTTCTTTTTTTTTTTAATGTCTGAGCATTTTATAGACATTGTATTGGGCAATTTTCCGTTTGGTAGTTTGGTAACTATATGAAAGTGACCTGGGAGATAGAAAAGGGTAGAAATACACAAGCATCTGAGGATTCATAGATGTGAAGACTAGTGTCTAAGTGAGTTCAGGCTGCTGTAACAAAAACACCTCACATTAGATGGCTGGGAAAACAGACATTTTTTTGGATGTTGGGAAATACAAGAGCAAGGTGCTGGTTCCTGGTAAGGGCTAACTTCCCATTTCTGTTCTCACACAGTAGAAGGGGTTGGGAAATGGCAAACTCCTTCTTGTCTTTTCCTATCAGGGCACTGATCTCATTACAAAGGCTCATCTTCATAACCTAATTATCTTCCCTAACCAAATATGGTCACACTGGGGATTTGGGTTTCACACATGAATTTTGAAGGGCAAGAGAAGATCCTGAATCCTTGTCTAGGAGGAGTCTTTGAAAGTTAGCTGGCCAGACATTGAGTTCATAGCAATGGGTTTTGGATTTCCACAGGCCATGAGATTGGAGGGTTGTAGCAATTTTACGAAATATTTAATAGATAAAGGAAGCTCCTAACAGCATCAGGGCTACAAATGAAAAGTATGTTATTCCCACAGTAATCAATTGATAAATGATAATGATGGCTACTATGCATAATTATTGACCTTACAAAGCTCTCATTTGAAAATAATCTTTCGAATTTTGGAATTTGTTTTGTTGCTTAGAAGCCTTTCAGATACCATATGTTTCACTGTTTATAAGTAGCCAGAATGTTTATTGCACAAGTAAGACAAACAAAATATAGAACCACTGGATTTCCTACAAAGGTAGTGATCCAGATCTCATTCACAAATTCAACTTACTATCCTGGCTGCCAACTGTTTCAGTTAAGATAGGCACCAAACCTTAGGATACTCAAGTACCAAATTTTAAAGTATCTTTCATTTTCTCACAGTTCGTTGCTATATTTTGTGGACTCTGTAGCTCTAGTGCTTCTTCAATCTTTCTTCATTCCTGCGAACACACCATCAGATGGCTTCAGTTGGGGTGATTCTCTACAGCAGGTAGTAGTGGTAGCCCTGCCTGCCATGCCCCATACTCATTTAATCCATCCATGTAGATTGTCAGTGAATTTTAACAAAGCCTGACAGTAACGATGCATTCCTTCTATCCTCTTCATAAAACCTTTGAAGACTTCCCAAATTTTTCCCATATTGCAAGCTCTCTTTTCTCTCTCAGAAGTAAATGTCTTGCTTTATATTCATTTCAGGGACAAAAGAGTTTGGGAGTCAAGATCTGAAAAAATTTGGAAGAGGAACTTCAAATGAAAATTGCTTAGACCATGGGGAAAAAGTAGGCAGGATGGAAGAGAAGATCCTGAATCCTTGTCTAGGAGGAGTCTTTGAAAGTTAGCTGGCCTCCCCTGCACTTCTAGCCAGAATGGTACCCAAAGTTTCCCACAGGAGAGCTGCTACCCTTTTCTTAAAATTTTCCAGAGACACAAACTCCCATGAGAATTCGTTCCAGCTGATTTGTTGTTGTATTTAGGTTTCTTTATCATAGCTGTTCTTGGTAATTACACAGCCGCTTTCATGGGAAGAGCCTTAAATAGACCTGATAATGCCTCTCCGAGATAGGTAAACACGAAGTATCATTATCCCCATTTAACAGATGAAAGAATAGAGGAAAGGGTGCTTGGGCACCTTTTCCAGTGCCTCAGGATGTCTTATAGCCTCCATTTTGCACAGCAATATGTCTACAGTTTTCTCACGTGGCTCTTTTGTGACTCTCAGATGAGGCTGAGTACCCTAGTTTTGCCCTCTTCTTCCTCCCATGAGTCAGGCTGTGTGGTGACTGGGGAATGACCAGTGATATGCATGCTCTAATTTCCTTAAGACAGAATTCAATGTAGGATTTACTTGATCCTATCTAACAACAATGCCTACTCACCGAGGAAAATTGTGACTGTACTGAAAAGCAAAAAGGACTGGGTACAAAGTAGGTGTTCTATAAATGCTTGTTGTATGGATGAAGCTATAATGAATAACAGAACTAATAAGACAATTAATGTACAACCTATGAGTCTGTTACAGATTTTTTATATATGTTTATATATATATATTTTTTTAAAATCTGTTTCATGATCAAGTTAGTGGAATGAGGTAGGGGTGTCAAAAGGCAAATGGGAGAGAGGAAAAAGTCACATTTGTAAACAACGTGGCAGAAGAATCCAAGGGCAGTATATTGGGGAAGGACAGTCAATGCTATAGTTTGGATCTGACGTGTACCCCGAAGGCCCATGAGTTAAAGGTCTGGCTGTCAGCTTAGTTCTATGGGAAAGAGGTGGGAAGCATTTGCAAAGTGGGGCCAGCAAGCGATTTCAGGTGATTGGTGGTGCACCTTTGAAAGGGACTGTAGGATGCCAGTCTCTCCTCTCTCTTTCACTTCAGAGCTACCATCAAGTGAGCAGCTTCTTCTGCCATATGCTCCTGGTAGTGGAGTACTGCTCACTATGGGACCAAAGCAGTGGGGCCAAGTGACCATTGGCTGAAACCTCTACTGCTGAGCCCACATAATTCTTGCCTCTTTGAAATGATTTCATGTATTTTGTTACAGTAATGGAAAGACATCAGTCATACTGACAAACCTCCAAATCTAACCTGTTACCTTTGCTATGTTACCTTTATCTTTACTATGTACTGCCCATAACCCCCTCCTTTTTTATCTTCAGGTGAGTATGCCTAAGTAATTAAATTTGCTCTTGTCATCCCTCCCAATTTGTTGTTCTTGTTGGATTCTACTTCTCTCTTTGTTCTTTGAGATCAGTGTTGTCTCATACAATGGGAACTACTAAAGATGGAATGCAATATTAGCAAACTTCATTCATTAGCACAACATAGGTTCTTCAAGATTTTTACCAAACCTGAATACTATGATCATATTTATTTAATATTCTATTTACAAGTGCTCTTTAAAGACTCTAAGCCTACCCTGATAATCCCCAGTGCAGACCAGAAGAGCTTTTGTACAATTTCTAGGGTACGCGTACCTCCTAGAGATCCTGATTTAATGTCTAGGAAGGGGCGAAACACTATTTTTTTTAAAATAAGCTTTCTAGTGATTCTAATAAGTGCCAAGAATCATTGTTGTAAGCAATTCCATTTATAAAATTATAGGTTTCATGAGTTGATTGTGTTTTTTTTCTAACATATGTTAAACTGTAGTAATAACCAGCTTATTAAAGTAAATTTTAAAAAAGGGTTTTTCAGGTACCATCTGAAATTATCTCACGCTTCACTATAAAAAAATAGAAAAAGCAAAGACTTTAAAATTGGAAGCTCTGAAACTTGAGTCACATTCCTACCCAGCTACATCCCCTTTTGTGTGACTATGAGAAGATCAACACCTTCATTGGCAGTAGACTTACACACTGTAATTGTAATTGACCATTTCCTCACCTCTGTACTCTTCATTTCAGCCCCTGTAGGTCACAGTGTGACCATGTATTCCAGGATGTGGATGGAGTGGTTTGCTTATGTTTTTGTCACATTTTCCTCCAGGCAGCTTATCTGCAGACTGACTAATGATGGCAGATGCAGACATGGGGAAAAAGCCTTAAAGTCTTCATCTGACTCCATAACATTTATCTATCTCAGGCTTATATCACAAGCCTCAAAGCCAGGGCAGATCTCCCTTGATAAGGGACATAGTACTTGGTACTCCATTCTTGGTCTCTTGCTTCATGAGGGACAATGGCTTCCTCATCTCCCAGTCTGAAGCTTTCTTTTGTAACTAGAAGTAGCTGAATATCTTCTTTGCTTGATTACCTATATAATCCCTAATTTTAATACCTGGTACTTATTGCCTTTCTTCTGAAGGCACGACTTGCAATGGAAATAGCATCTTATTAATCCTTCCCATATCCTTGAGAAGAAGTTGCATGGTATTACCTCTTAGACTAATCCTCCTGGCTGCAAGTGGGAGACAATGATCTCCCTGTACACTAGCACAGATGCTTGCTACCACACTAACTGGTGGGGACAACCAATATTTGAGTGACAGGAGAAAGCACTGAAGTTCTATGCAGCCTATTGCGAAGGAGCCACTCAAGCTCTGGGTAACTTGTGACAAAAGGAGACAAAGCATCACTCTCACACCCATGATAGACTCATCAGTAATGCTGACATCTAAACTCCTAAGAAAGCCCAATTATTACAATATGCTGCCTCCTGAGAACCAATCTCAATAATGAGACTCTCTCTTTCTCTCTCCCATCTGTCTGGCTTTTGGAAAAGGTAATAGTGACTTTCTGACCTTAACCAACTGACCGGAGGAAACACAAGGAAAAATGCAGAAAGACACAAGGTCATGGAATAAGAAAGAAAATTCAAGTTCAGAAGGATATAGCATATCCCACTAAAATTATGTCCCTAAGAGTCTGAGACATAATGGTAAAAATGAATATTTTAACATGACACTCTGAAGAAAGGAATTCAGTCATTCAAGTTGATGCTGAAAGGGACAATGGCCAGGTCCCACCTCACAATCTTGAGCCCAGTTTCATCCATTACTCTAACTTCAGGGAGCGACTCCTTGTGGGGAGACTATGAAGCGTATTCCAAGGAACTGGAACCCGCCTCCTGCCAAGCAAGGTCTTTCCAGTTGGAGAGTCACTGCAGGAGTGGCCACGCAGGGAGACAGTGGGAAAAGTTAGTAACTGGGGATATTACTGTAGCTTTTCCTGGGGTATTCATGGTAACACATGGGTTTCCACCTTAAAACAAAAAACAAAAAACAAACAAACAAACAAAAAAATATATATATATAGTGATACATTCTTAAAACACCTAGAGGTTATTTTAAGAGAGAAATCATCCTGGCATTAGGTAAAGGAAGATGCTCGTCTTATTTTTGGGTAGATCTGTACCCCAGAAGTGAGGCAAGTCCGGTTGTGTGTGCTGCAGAGACAATGAGGTGTGGCTTGTGGGATCCAACTTAGGGACACCCTGCTGCTGTGGGTGAAATAGGAATCTCTTATCTTCCTCTTCTCCTTTCCTTCCCTGTAGGAAGCTAGTTCATTCTACTGTTTGCTGCTTTGCAAACACTGGGCGGGGTGTTCTGATGCCAAAGAGAACCCTAGGTCTTGGACCCTGTGATGTCTAGAAGGCCCCCTGGATGTCACTCTGACAGAGCATTCTCGGGGCCTGTGAAACCCTTACATCAGTCAATCCACGGAAATATCCTTTTCTATCATCAGATCCTTGACAGACAGAAACTGATTACTCTAGAGAAGTTTACTACATCTCCTGAGGTTGAACTGTGGACATTGTATTGTGTGGCTTGGATGATTCTGCAAGCTCTTCAGCACAGTAGGTACCAAAATTTCATTACCAGGCAATAAATTCCCTAGAGACTGGTAATTCTCCTAACTTTCCATTTTTCTCATGTCAGTTAACCAGATTTTAAAAAGTTGCAACAAAATTTCCCAAATTTACCATTTAATAAATTAATCTCAGTAGTTTCTTCTATCTTCTACAGATATGCAGTAAATTATTTCTATATTGTGGTTTTCAAAGTGTGGTTCAAATTCCACTGGTCATAGAATCTCCTACGGATTCTTACTAAATATGTAAATTTCCTGGGAGCATATTCCAGATCCATTTATTTAGGATTTGTAGGGTAGGAATGAGGAAGATCTACTTTATAAAAGAGCTCTACAGTTGATTCTTAAGAGAACTACTGGTTTATGCAAGATTTTTCAGGATGGAGGAAAGAGGGCTTGCATTTCTTTCCCCATTCAAGTTTTGCATTACTAGATGAAATATTAATATATTGCTGATTTGAATAGTTGTAACCTGCTTACAGAACTCTGCCTGTCTAGATCTAATTGAAAAATAATATAATTTCGCTAAACTGTTTTCTAATTCTGAATATCCTATCCTTGGTCTCTGTAATGGATTGAATTGTGTCTCCCCCAAATTCATTTGTTGAACACTGGTGTATATGAGTATAACACTCACTGCATGTGAGTATATATACCTTTTAGGAAGTAAGTAAGGTTAAATGAGAGCATAAGGATGGGGTACTAATGCAACAGGACTGGTATCCTTTTAGGAAAAGTCATGAGAGTTCTCTCTGCACAAATGCAGAAAAGCAGATGAGAACACAGCAAAGAAGCCTGCAAGTCAGAGAGAGAGGCCTAACTAGAAATCAATCCTGCGGGTACTTTGTCTTGAACTTCCAGCCTCCTGCCACCCAGTCAGTGAGATTCTGTTGTGGCTGCCCAAGCAGACTAACACAGCCCTCTCTATTAGAACTGTTGCATCAACAGGAATGTAAGGCTGAAAGGATCAATGAGTCTCACATTCAGTTTTGAGAAATGATGTTCTTAATTTTACCATATAGTAGTTGAACTTGACCACATCCTATCAGCTGTACTCTCTATGGAGAATGCAGAATATGCAGAGGCAGGCTCCTTACTTACTCCTCTGGTGCTCAGGGCAGGGTGCATATACAGTCAATGCCAATGGGCAGGAAGGTTGCACTGGAGGAAGGGGAACGTAGGAGAAGAACAGATACAGCTTATGTGCAGAAACAATTCTCATATCCTTTAGTTAGCATCAGTAAAGCTATAGACATGAATTTCTTGTGGCGTTCAGAAATTTTAAATGGTTTCCATGCTCTGAGACTAGAGTTTCCTTGCCACCAAAAGAAAAAAAAATGAAAAAAATTCTTTGGAAAATAAGATTATTCTTTCTAGGTTTTTAAGTCAAAAGACCATTGTATTCTGGAACTTGGACATAGTTTGACTCTCCTGGTAGAAGGGTTGACAGGTTCTTCCCAGTATAAAGGACGTCCTTTTCCTTGGGATAGAATTTTACTTAGATCACTTGCTGCTAGGGTACTTTGCTCCTTCCTAACTCTAGAGAAATCCCAAGTGTTGAATTTATTTCAATGCATTAAGGGTCGCGTTTCTATATTTCAGTCTTGTACTGTCTGCTTTCTCTCTTTCTAAGGTAAATTTGAGCAGCATCTAAAGTTTGTGAGAATTCTAGGTGTTGTAAGGTGACAGCCCAGAATTACATACCTTCTCTATGTGACTAAGACTCCCACCTACAGGGGGAGAGGTTACTAATTTAGAAAGGTTATCTACTTTGTGCTTACTTGGCGTCTGTTAGCAATGCATTCTAAAAAACTGTAAATCCACCATATACTTTAGATTAACACCTTGATCCTTTGAATATTCAGCTAAATCCTCATTAAAATTCCTGCCGCCTTGCACTTAGACCTAAGACAGTGGGCTAGAGTCTTCTTTATTATGTTACAGAGATGTCTATCTTTTTAACAGAAAGCAAAGTTTATTTGTAGAGGTTAATACTAAAGTAGAAAATTCTCTGTCCAGAAGCATAAACATTAAACCTTGGAAATGATTTGCTGATTTTTCTTCATATTCACACACACCCAAGCCACAGTTAGTCCAGTAATAGTACCTAACCTCCTAAGAGCAGTCAGTCATTACTTGTCAAGAACTGCGGATATTTTTGTTCTGAGGAAAACTGCAAAGAGACTGCATCAAAGGAAAGATGAACCTGCACAAGTCATTCTCATGATGAACTTAGCTTTTCCACGTCAAAATATGCCTTGGTGGAGTGGGTAGTGAAGCCCTGAGCTGAATCCCAGCTGTGACTAGAAATCCTGTGCTTTGCTGTGTCCTATTCATCCTCACAAGGAATGCTGTTCAATCACTATTAAACTGAGAGCCTCCATTTTTATAGTTTTGTTTTCTTTTGGCATATTTCTTCTGCTGCTGCAGCACTTCTTATGACTTATCATTGTCTTGGCAGTCCAAGAATTCCACCTCATTTCTCTAGGACAATTATTACATAAACCTTGTTGGAATAAACGCTCATGTGCCTTTAAGAACATTTAAGTAAATAACTTGAGTAATGAAAAATTGTCTTTAAATAAAAACTTTGCTTAATCAAGTACAAACTACCACTTGAGAAAGACAATATCCAAGGCAACAAAACCAAAATAATTACACAAAGAAGAAAACAAACAAAATCAATAGCTACCACAAGTATTTTTTTCTGTGTCACACCAAACGCCAAGATTTTTTAGTAACAGTAACATGTATCATAGAAGGATCTAGGAAAATTTGCTCTATACATCTGCATGGATTTTCTTTTTATCCAAAAGAACACCCAATTCCTACAGAAAGTACTCTCAGCTTTTATTTAGGAATGATAAGACTCTTTATTAAAAATGCTTGAAGGAGTCTTACAACTCAGTAATAAAAATGCAAACTCAATAATAAAAACACGACTTTTAAATGGCCAAAGATTAGAGAATTGATAATAAAAACAACACTGAGATTCCCTCTTACCTCCTATTCATGGTTATCACCATGAACTTACAAAACAGTAAGTGCTGGCAAGGTTGTGAGGGGAAAAAACCTACATCCTTGACAGGAATGTAAACTAGTATAATCACCGTGGAAATCAGTATGAACTTCTTCAAAAAACTAAAACATAAAAATTCCATTTGACCCAGATATACCTCATCTGAGTATATTCCAGAAAGAGTTAAAGATGTCATATTACAGTGGTATATGCACACACATGTTTACAGCTAAGTCTTGGAGGTAGACTATATGCCCGTCAAGAGATGAATGGATAAATAAAAGGATGCAACTCAAGACCATGATGTTAAGTGGAGTAAATTATACACACAAGTTTGAATATTACATGGTTTCTTTTATATGAGAAATCCAAAATATAAATAATTTAAAGAGCCAAGTGAAAGGTAGATGATAAAAGAGAGGGAGATAGGTTTTGTGGATTGGGACAGAGGGTCTGGGGTTGGGGAAAGATAGGAACTAGGAGAGGGCAAGGGGAAGTTAAAAGGATCAAGATGCAATATGTGTAGGTACCAGTTCCCTATGATGAAGCTATTTTATTATGTATCACAAACATAAACTGGTACTAATAAATAATGGCCAAAGAATTTGCATAGATATTTCTTATATATACATATGTGTGTGTGTTTAAATAATCATAAGAACATGAAAAAATGCTCAACTTGATTAGTCAGTAAACAAATACAAACCACAATGAGATAGAGTTTCACACCACTAGGATGTCTGTAATGCAATAGCTAAGTCTTGGTGGGGAGAAATTAGAACGCAGTACACTGCTGGTGGGAATGAACATGGTGCAGCTACTTTGGACACCACCTGGCAGTTCCTCAAAGGCTGACCTTTCGTTATATGGTAACCGAGTTATCATATAAGCCAGCAATTCCACTCAGGTGTGTACCAAGAGAAATGAAAACATATATCCACACAAAAGCCTATACACGGAAGTCTTTAGCAGCGTAATCAAGAATAGCAAAAAAGAGGAAATAATCCAACTGTCCATCAACTGATAGATCAACAAAATATGATATATTCATATAATGGATTATTAGTCAGCCATAAATAGAAACGAAGTACTATTACATGTGTAACATGGGTGTACCTTAAATATGCTATGCTGCATGAAAGAAGCCAGTCAAAAAAGACTACATATTGTATATTTTACTTAAATAAAACAGCTGACTCTGGAGACAGAACATAGATTCATGACTACTTGGAGCTGGAGGTTGGTGGTGAGAGAGATGGTGGTAGCAGATTACTAACAGGGATTGAATTTGAGGGGGTGGTCAGTGGATGACAGAATGATCAAATGCACTAAAATGGATTATAGTGACTGCTGCAAAGTTTTTGAATGTAATAAACCTACTGAATTTTATACTTTTAATTAGTGAATTGTACAGTGTACAAACTATACTCATAAAGCTGTTCAATGTGACTCTACCATGATTTTCCCAACTTCTCTGGTTGCTGACACTCATAGACCAAGAAGATAGAATAGACTTTAGGAGTACCTGAGGCTCTGTAAGTAATTAAGGTGGACAAAATAAACATAATATAAAACATGAAACAATGAATAAGGCACATAAACTTCCACAGAAGCATTAGCACAATCAGAACCGCATTGAGCTTGAGCTGGAAATCCAACTCTGGGGTGGACGTATTGGATATGATTAGGAGTCCTGCCTACCAAGTGAAAAGAAAGGCAAATCAGACATAAATAAAACTATTCCTATAAAATAAAAGCTATCCATCATTAAACATTCATATCTAGGCTCCATACCATACTAGATGTTGTACGTACATCATTGCAATATTCACAATTGCACTGAAGTCATTATTGTGTGAATTTTATAGGTGGTGAAACTGACAGCAGGTTAAGAAAATTACCCAAGGAGAGACAGTTTGTAAGCGGTTCAGGTGGGATTTGAACTCATATCCGTTTGACTTTTCAGTGTTAATAACCATGCAATAGAACTGTTTAAGAGAATGTATATGTGTTATAACCTTAACCTTTTTATTTTACTTCTTATTACATTTCTCTGTCTCTCCCTCTTGTCATTTGGGAGTGAATGCTTGTGAAAACCTTAAGAGAGGGAGATTACTGAAATTGCCACTGACAGTGATGGCAGAGTTGCTATAGTAACCAACCCACCAAATTGGTTTGTGCTACTAGGCACACACTTCTGCCTCTGTCATACAGTCACACTGATTGGGATCCCTTGCAAGTTCCATGAACTCCTGTTAATGCACGGAGAACAAAGAGTGCTGAGGGCCTGGTGTACATCTTACAGCATTAATGTTTCCTTCAAAGTTTCCCTTCCCGACTCACGCATTTTACATTCCCTTTCCCAATCCCTTCCTTTTGTACAGGATGCTGTGGTGTGCTTGATTTTGAGGGAAGCTCAACATCAGGGCCAAACAGCAGTCTGCTGCTTTGTTCTAAGCAGGATTTGCAAATAAAACTATTTTCTTTCTTGGTGGTAAATGGACCCTCCTATCCCCAAAATTCCTCACTGAGTGCCAGACTATGAGCTGATGACCATCTCATCCCCACAGTCATGTACAAAATAGACCTTTATCTGATAAACAAATGTGTCTGAGAAGTTACTGTACAGAGAATTGGGAGCCTGCAATAATAACAAGCAGTCTGGGGCACACACAGGCACACACGCACACATCCATCTAGCCATATTTTTCAACAGTGCCTCTACATTTTCGAGTACTCTTTCTTCTTGGATATTGATGTTTTCTCTCTTCCTCCTCCTCTCCATTTCACTGGCCTCGCCTGTCTTCAGAGGCACCTGAAGGCACATAAGGCAGGGAAGTGAAACCGACTATAATTCTTCAGTTCACTTCTCTGCAGCCTCCAGTGAGCTCGTCTCCATACGGTGGCCCAGCTGAGCTCTGAGAAGTTCAGGGTCCCATGCGCAGGTGCAATTTAGCAACCAGCTCACAGCCACTCTGGGAGCAAAGAAGCCAGGCATGTGAATGTGGGAGGTTCTAGGAGCTAACAGTAGTAAGAGAAGTGTCTGAGTTCCAGCATGTGAGATTAAAAAGAATAACTTTTCTCTATGAAAGAAGGATTTTATACCTAAAATGGCCATCATTCTCCCTTGGAAGGATTAAATATAAATTGCTGAGAGCCATCAGAAATTCTAATTTTCTCACTTGTTGTTAATGCCCTTGGTTTCACCTTTGGATTCTTCACCTTCATTCTTCTTGTCTTATAAGTCTCTGTTTTTCTGCTGTCAGTGAAATCGCAAATATGTCCCAGAGTTTTCTGGATAGGCAAAAGTGTATTCGAGCAAACTTCACTTAATGCATATTTTAAAATTAATAATACCTAAATTTTAAATAACGCTCTATATTTAGTTTTTAAAAAAATTATCTTAGGTAATCCTTACCTGAACCCTGGAAAGTAGAACTATAATTACTGACCCATCATACTGGTACACGACCCAGGAAAAATGGAGTTAGGACATTCATGTAGGTTTAGGGTTTTAAAGGCAGCCATGTTTCCACAGTTGTATGACTTCTCAGTTCAACTAAAAAAATTCTGAGTTCTCCACTACAGAATCTCTCTCTGCAGTGACTGATCTTCAGCAGGGCCTACAGCTTCCCCTGTGAGTCGGACAGTCCCTCTGACAAGCCTCTAGCCACGCACCCCTTTTTCAGTTCCTGGAAGATGCTAAACTCTTTTCTGCCTGGGGGTTTTCGCAGGTGTTCTTCTCACAGCTTTGCCTCCCACGACTGCATGCCCTGCCTTTCCCTGAGACCTGCTACCCTAGATAGCTCCTCTTTCAAGGTTCACCTTCCACTTTTTCTGCAGACAAGTCTTCTCTTGCCACTAAGACAAGGTCACAGACCTCTGTTATATGGGTGTCTCTGCCTACAGCACTTCTCTAATCTACAGTGTGTGATGTCAGTGTTTTAACTGGTATAGTTTTTATTTTTTATTTTTATTTTTACAGTTAACTACGTAAAGTTAGGAATGTGTCAGTCTTTTTTGACTCTGTATCTTGGAACCCAGCATAAAGCTTGGTGCATTGCATATGTCATTACGAATTTGGGGGATATTCACAGCAGAACTTCTTGTTGGTGGTAATGCGTAATTCATCACCCCAAGTTCCCACTGTGGGTGTGATATTCTCATAGACATGGGTTAGAAGACCCATTGGAGGCTGTGAATGTTTTGCGTCTCAGATTTGCTGCCAGCTCAAATTACACTGGGGGTTAACACAGTTTTGCATAGAAAGCAGTTATCTTTTTACTTTTATAGTTGGTATAATATGCTATCATCCTTGAACTCTGACATTTCTGAAACTACTGTATTACCTAGAATAAGAACAAAATTCTCTTTAAAAAAAATCTTACTAATTTTGATAATACTTCTGTAATTACTGACCTGAATCTGATTTAGGAAGTAAAGCACCATGATTTACCTTTTTTTTTTTTTTTTTTGCTGGAAACATTTGTTTTTAATTCTGAGGGCTGACTTTTTTTTCTTTTTAATGGAACTTTCTTAATACCTCTATAAATTATGTAGGACTGAATATGTAGTGATTTAAATACTTCTTAATTTATATTTATTTGACCAACCAATATTGACTTCCTAACCTCCCATCTCTAGAAATTTTCTTAACCATCTTCTTTTACTGCTTGTTCTCTTTTCTAAGAAAGTTTACCACTTAATTTCTTTATTCCCTATACTGTATTTCTTTATGTTTTCCTTGTTGCTTGTTTTTTATTTTTCACACTTTCTTATGATTTATTTTCTGGCTTTTCCTCATTACTGTAAGCTTTCCATAGTACCTTTCTGCTTTACTTCTAATATTGCAAATTCTTCTCTAAGCCTATTTCCATTGATTTCATTTGTTGATAGATAAACAGCTATTTACAATAAAATGAACATATTAACTCAAGTACATTTTAACTGGCTATTCTTCCTCTGGTAACTTATTCTCTTGCCTATAGCAAAATACTGTTGTTTCCTTCTTAAAAAAAAGTCACTAGTAATTCATTCATTGTAATATTTTCAGAAGTTAATAGAAAAGACATAGAAAATGAATGTATTTTCTGAAATCCTAGATGAATAAGAGAGGTATAAACCTTTATGGCCTAACAATTGTTAAAGTGATTTTCTTAAGCCAAAATGTAAACAGAATATATTTCCAGTGAGAGTAATCTTATTTTATGTTACTAACATATAGAGACATTTCTATAATTCTGGCTTCCACCTGCTATATTTATCATCTGAAAGTATCACCAACATAGGACCTGCTCTAGTGTCCTGGGAACAAAGATGATACCCTTCTACTCTCCAGTGCTCAGTAATCCAGGGAAAACAACTTTTGATTCCAATACAAGCTTTAAAGTTGAATTTTATTTTTATAATTATTTTTCATAGCTAAACTGAAAGCTCTTGCATTTATTGGTTTAACTGTATTAGCTCATTCTATTTTTAGCAATCCAATACCATAGCGACAAATCTCACAATTTAGCCCCTTACTCTCAGAACTAACAATTAAGTGTGGTAACATAAAGGACAGAATTCTAACTTTGTACTGTATTCTCCTCACTATTCTTCACTGGTTATATAGGTGGAGAAGTGAGAAGGTAGGGGCTTTTAATCACCTCTGTAAAACAAATGCACTGAAGGTGTTGATTAGAGTTTGATGTTTTTAGAAGCTATGTCTGCAATTTGTCTTCACAATGAGAGGGTTAAGATCCCCAACGAATGCTATTAAGATGAGGTGACCGGACAAATAACTTATTTCCTTTGAACCTTAGTTTTCTAATCCTTAAAAGGTCTGAAGGGTTCTGTAAGAACTGTGGACAATGTAAATAGCATGTCAAGTTTCTGGAGGTGTTCAATTAGTGATAGCTACTATTACTATTGATAATAGATATATGTGTGTATAATCGTCTTTAGAACTACCCCCACCATTTTTATTCCATGACAGCTTTGTTAATTCCCACATACTGTGCCAAATCCATAGGCCCATCTCAACTATACTTAGCTCAACAGCAATTCATGTTGAACTCACATTTTTTGATAAAAGTCAGTAATTAAGTATTTTGGTTCCAATATTCAGAGACTTCAGTGTCTAGTGAGGAGACCTTCACGTAAGAGAAGTCTTGTGGGAACATGAGTCTTTCTCCAAAGATACTCACTTTGAGAAGGAAGGGAAGTCTACAGATAAACCCAGTTGATTAATTTAGATGTCAGGAATTCTGACAACACATGCCCTTTGATCAAAGTAGTTGAAAATATATAGGATAATATTTAGAAAAATAATTTTTCTATGTTTATTTGCATGTGTATTAGTAAGCAGGGCACATGCTTATCAATCTTAGAAAGCCATATGCTGAACATACCTGCTGACCTGACTTTCTAGGGGAAATCATTGAAACACCATATAAATAATATTTAAACTACATTTGAATAGTGGCCATTCCATATTAGGAGGTTCTAGATCTAGTATATTGAAAAAATGAGCAACTTATTCATGGTTTCATAATTACTGTTTAGTTTCCTGGGATCACTACTAAAATTTTTAACACTTGTTGTAGAAATTTGAAATTTTAACTTGGCATAGTAAGATCATTTAGGCTTGAATTATATTCAAATGGAAGGAAGAAAGCTAAATGAGCTCTTTTTTATGGAATAAGGTCAAAGTTTTTGTCTGTTGTATTGGTATATCCCATATGACCAGAAAGGGTTGGCAACCTATGACCCACCAAATGAATCCTGCCCAATTCCTATTTTCGAACAGCTCGAAAACCGAGAATCGTTTTTAATTGTTTGAAAATTATCAAAAGAAGAATAATTCTCATGACATATGTAAAGTATGTGAAATCTCAGGGCCTTAAATGAGGGTTGATTGTATCCCACTCATGCTCATTCCTTGACACACCGGCTGTGGGTGTTTTTGTACCTGAAGAGGAGTGGAGTAGTTTCAATTGAGACCTTGTGACCACAATGCCAAATAAATCACTATATGTCATTTTCTAGAAAAAAATTGCTAAGCCTTGGAATAACACATTTCCTTAAATTCTTTAAAAGTCAGATGCATTGTCATTTGACCCTCACAACTTTTTTTCCATAAAAGAAGCCCACATGTAACACTAAGGTCAATCGCCATGTAGCCTAGCAAAGATGGAGTCATAGTAAAGGCAGCACACTGTATCCGAGAACGCACTAAATGCCCTGCTGCCCAGGCTCAGCTATGTACAATGGGCACAATGCTTAACTTCTCTGTACAGCTGTCATTTCGTTTCATTTGCAAAAGAAGGCTAACATTATTCCTTAGGTCTGTTATGAGAATTTTAAAAAATGTTGTAAAGTGCTTAGACTATCGTCTGGTATACAGTAGTTGTCGCAAATAAGGTAACACATTTTTTACTGTGGTTTTTACAAAATTCAGATACTTAGAAATTAGCTAAGTTAATGAGTAAGCCCCAATGTGCTCATAAATAGGAAAAAATACAATCATGAAATAAGATTTAAAAACGTTTGCTTTTGTCAGTAAGTCGTCTATGCCAATAAAGTGCATTAATATCTACGCTAATTGCCTTTTGATTGTAAGATATAACTATTTGGCTCCCATACCTATGATATAATTTTGTAATCAATGATCCTGTTTCAGATAATAAACAAATTGTATTCTGAATGGTTGAGTAATTTTTGATACAAAATCTAACTACCTGACAACTTCTAATCTGAGGGTATCAAACTGATATAAAGGGAAGTAACAATTAAGAGAATGCATGGATACAAAATTAGTTTGCTTTGTTAAGATTATTATTCAGTTCTTAAGAAGACAGCCAATACAAAGTATATGCCCTACACTTAAAGAGACAGGCTAAGCACCAAAGCCAGGAATCAAACCTGTGCTTTAAGAAATATGATGGCTCTTTAATCCTCACAAAACATTTTAGCAAGTAGATGAGTACACCTGATTTTAAATGGATTTTAACATTAATTTATGTAAAAATTTAAAGTACTATATGCTCTTGTAGAAAACGAAATCTTCATAGCTTTTTATCTACAAAATGTGAGTTCTTTAAACTGCACTTCAGTATAGAATTTTATGTAGAACTGAATAGTTGGTGTTTAAATGTTTAAAAAATCATTTTCATGAATATTTTCCAGCTACAGGTGTTCTTCTGGAGAAAGTCCAGTGGATTTTTGTTCTGTGCACTGCTAACATGGATTTAATAGTGTTTGGTGAAATGCATCACTTAATCTTTCCTATTCATAATTTTAATTCATTCAACTTTTAGTAAGCATTTAACTGCCACATTATGCATGACATACAGTGAAAAATGTAAAAAAAGTTAATTATTTCTCTACAATTTGATGCAGTTGGAACAATTATTAAATTATGCATTGAAATTTACAAGATAGATATAAAAGAAACTTTTTGTGTTACTTAAGCTAAATTAGATCACTAAGTCTTTTATACAGTAGGTTACTAACTTGCAAGTCTATATTCTAAAACTATAGCTCATACTACAGATCTTCAGTTAATTACTTTTTAGTGTATTAAGCGTTATGTATCAGGTTACCTTATTAAATTGCAATTTCATGCCTTAAAAGACTTCAATATTGAGTTTTATAGAAACTTTTAAAAAATGAACTCATTTCCTCTTCAAACTGTGAATTTTATGCTTTTTATAACAAAAAGAAAATAATCTAGAAATTACTTCGAAATATTTTAATTTTGCCTTCCTAAGCCCTGTAATCCTTTTTAAAAGTTCAAAAAAATTAATTTACAGGTGAAATTATCTATCTATCTATCTACCTATCTATCTATCTGGATTTAAATGGACATATTGGGGACAGTAAAATATTTTGTTGTACATATACATTATAGAATGATTAAATCAAGATAATCAGTATATCAGTCTCCTCACCTACACATCAGTTTTTGTTTTTGATGCTGAGAATGTTTAAAATCTAACCTTTTAGTGATGTTGGAATACATTGTTAGCAGCTATGATGGCTATACTGTGTAATTGATCAATAAAATGTATTCCTTCTAACTGAACCTTTATATCCATTGTCAAGTTTTGCAATGTTAAATTACTTACATATATATTTGATACAAGCTGATATGTCTCATTTTATTTATTGTCCTAATTTTGTTAAAATATAATATGAATCTGAATACAAATTAAGTAGCTAGAGCAGGCTTTCAATTGATTCAAATATTTGCATAAAGATTTTATATTTGGGATGCTTTATTTTTCCAGAAAATAAAACTTCAAAGTGACTTAATAATCTTCACAATCATGTTTAATTTATTATCATTGTACCAATAGTTTTCCTCTCTATAGATGACATATATCTTAAACAAGTGGATTCTTTTGAAGTTATTTGCTTATATTTGTACTCACTCTAACCGACTGGGCAATTTTAGTTTTCAGTCTCCCTCTCTGAATTTGAGGAATGCTTTCATATTCAGACTTTAAAAACTATAGGCATATAAAAAGTAATAAATATAATGTCCATTCATTTAATTGTCTTCAATAAAAGTGGTGTAATCTCAAAGACAATAGGTTACTACATTTATCCTCCTGTTAAACTCATGTAAAGCTGAGAAAACATTTTTATATTATGCTGATGCTATAATAAATGGGTTCATTTAATACTATTGATTTGCAACTTGCTGTATTTTTTCTACATTAAAGTTAAGCTCCGGATGGTTAGTTTTGCATTCTTCCTGTGAATTAAAATTAGAATAATTTGATTAGTCCCTAAAATTTGAAATGTTACAGTTGCTAATAATGTAACAAAATCTAAATTATATTAAGTTTGAAATTAACAATAGGCTCCCATGAACTATTTTATTTTTCTGTATCTTCTTTTAAAGGAAAATGCAGTTTTCTTCCTACCACAGAAGTCAGATGCCTGCAGCATCCATGACACTTGTAAGCATTCAGTGGTCAGACAGCGCTACATGGCCTTCAAATGATGTGGGCCAGCGAAGCTGGAAGGTGTCGCCATGGAGTCGGGGAACCTGGTATCTCAGCCGTCCACCAGGACAGAGCCTGCGGGCCCCACCTGGTGCGCTGAATCCAGAGGAAGGTAGGAAATAGATTCTGCATTTTGAAAGTCTACTTTCTCAGCATTGAATCCTGGGACATACTTACAGATAACAGTGAACTGAGTGCTCCAGAAATTATTATTGCATTGTATTTATAAAGCTCATCTGCCCAAATTACTCTTAGAAAAAGTCAAGTCTTAATTTGATTATCCCTCCGGGCTTCTGAATTTATATTTTGTAAAAATACACAAAGCCAGTCTGTTCAGAACTGTGACTGTGTAGTCTGAATCCTTGGATGATAGATGTATGATAGATGCTAAATGCAGTATATACTTGTAGGTGCTTTAAAAGTGATAAAAATTAAAG
>RJWT010009762.1:0-24863 GCA_004365215.1 Cuniculus paca | reverse complement strand
TTATCTTGTTTAGAAACCCTGTATGGCTTTCATTGTTTGTTTTGATTGATTTTACTCTATTCTGTGTGGTTTGAATGTAATATGTCTGAAGGTGTAGGCAACTATTCTGAAGATAACAAATATTATGGTAGCCAATGCTGTTTTGCTAATATCTTGAAATTCTATATTGCTTACATTGTTCTGCTTTGTTTGTTTTGTTTTATTATGTTTTGTTTTGTTTTGTTTTGTTTCTACTGTTTTAGTTTGTTGTATTTTGTTTGATTTTACTTATCCCTGATGGTATGGGCAGGTATACTGCAGATAACAAGAGCCATTATGGTAGCCTTATTGATTGCTTTATTTTTTGTTTTTTGTTTTTTGTTTTTTGTTTTTTGTTTTTTGTTTTTTGTTTTTTTTTCCTCTTCTTTTTTTTTCTCTGTTTCAAAGTCATGTTCCATGTTCATTGCTTTGTTTTGATTGACTTTACTCTGTTTTGTTTTGTTTGGTTGTATTCTTTTCAAAAAAAAAAAAAAGAAAAACATACTTAAGTGATGGATTAAGGTTATGAACAGAGAAGGGGAGCTTAATTCTTACACTTGGTTCTTCCTTAAGAGCATAAGTTCCCTTTATGGAAAGTGAGTGTTGTTACTTAAGCTGTGTTCTTTTCAGAGATTTTATAAACTTGTTTATATTCATGCATTTGAGGCACCATACTGTTGCTAGTAACAACAAAGCAAAAACAGCATCATTGGTAATTGTATACCTTCTACAGTGCCAGGATCTTTGACCACCAATTGCCTGTATATGATAACACTAAAAGAGGTATTGTTTAGATGTGTCTTTTGAGTTTTTGGCATTCATCGTTAAGGTGATTGCATATTATAGGGTGACTACAGTAGAGCATCAATATTCATATTGTAAAGAGTGGAAGGGAGGAGAAAAAGGATGAAACTCTGAACAGTTTCTTTAAAGCAGCCTTTGTATTGTTTAGTTTTCTGAATAATACACTCGCTTATTTCTCATTGGCCAGATCTTAGTCATATGAACTCACCTAGCTGCAAGGGATATAAAAGGTAGTTAAGTTAAATGTCTTGCTTCCTATAGATAAGTTTGGAGGTGGCTTAGAAACTAGAGGAGAATGGATATTAGGTAATAATAAACAACCTTAAATGCATTGATCATTAAGTGTTTGTGAATGGAACAAATAAATGAAGGAATAGGGCATGGCAGAGTGGTCCAGATGTCATGCTTTCACTTTTCATAGTATAGCAAGCATGTCCAATGTGCAGCCAGTGGGTTGGACACATCTGTGTTATAATAAATGTAATAACTACAGAAAGTTTCATTGTTAGTGTGCGTATATGTGCGTGTGTTAGTTACTGAGGAGCAAACCTATGAGAGTTATACCACTGTTGTATATACTCAGGGTTGTTTTGTTTTTGTTTTTGTTTTTTTAATCCAGGTTTTTTAAATTCAGGATTTCACCATCTACTGAAACTGACTTTGAACTTCTAATTCTTCTGCTTTGGCCTTCCTAGCAACTGGGATTACAGGACTATACCACTGCACCTGGAGAGTTTCTACTCTTAAAGTCAGATTGAGCTTTTAGATACCTAGCAAATAAAATGTTTGGATTTGGTCTGCTCCCTGAATCAAATTTTTTTAGGTTTGTGGAGTAGGCCAGAATAGCAGAGTGGTAAGAAAGGACAAACTTTATTGGTGACATGTACATATTCCTATGGACTTGTCTGGTATTTTTACCGTTAATACTGATTATTAATAGTTTATTTAAATGGGCTTTATTGAATTACTGCTACTTTGGTTTACAGAAATAGGTATTTATGTATTTCCATATTTAGATGTTCTTCAGAAGATGTATTTTAATTTTTCACTTCTGTCCTGGTGGTGATTTTTCTAATGTGGATATTAAAATCAATAATACATAATTTCCCAAGAAGCATTGGTATGCAACCTACTACTTACTAGGGGTACACTGCCAACCTTATACTACTGTAGTGCTCTTGAAAAATAATTTTTTAAAAATCATAATCATTCTCAATGCTTTGAAGCTTTCTCAAATTTAAAGATGATAAAACTTTCCAAAATTATCATCAATCCATGCCATAATTATTTAACAGATGTTATAATAGATTCATGGTATTCTTTTTTCTTCTTGTTTCTGAACACAAAGTTCCAAAGAAAACTCTTTCATCATTGTCAGTGAGACTATTTTGGTCAGTGTGGCCCTGTGAACTTGTACTTTCTGAAGAGCATTGTACTGTGAAGAAGCACAGATAGGATTTGTTGGTGTCTCTGTGATGGTATCCATGTGCTCTGCACGCCCTTGAAAATATGCTTTGTTACATCATCCAATTGTGCTGAGCAATCGGAAATTGGTTTTCCCAAATCATCTTAATGTGAAGAATGGCCTGCCTGTATCAGTTGTATAAAGAAGTAAATTCCAGAGCCCCTCAGCTGCAGGATGGCTCTTTCTTCCCAGCTGCGGCTCCTTGCTTTGTGGTGGACACCAGTTGCTGAGAGAAGGCTTTGTCTGCTGTGTATAAAATGAACTTTGTTTGGACCTTTCTCATACAATTTAAACTGCTTAAGAGTCCAGCCGGACATTCCTCATCAGATGATAATTTAAATGTAGGTCAAATTTAGAACCCAACTTTTATTAGTTTAAAAATAGACATTGCCTTTAAAGAACTGACCTCTTGTGGATTTGGGGCGGTGGGGGGGGGTCTGATAGGCTAACTTTTGTGATTCACAGAACTCTGTTTTAGACTCTGAAAGGCAGTGAGCACTTGAGGCTAGATGACACCAAGTGCTTGTAATTTGGGACCCAGTCTTCGGGCTGCATGTTGGTTTTTTCATTCTCTCTCTATTCAGTAAATTTGTGGCAAGTTGAGATATTATTCATTATAGTATAGAACCTTATTTCTGTGCACTAATTTTACCATATATTTTCTAGTTCAACTAGGAACAGTTAATGGACATGGAAAAAAATCTGATAGGTTAATTTTAAGGTGCTAAAACCATTGTACTAATGTACTCTTCAGTTTTTCTCAGGAGACAGTATAAATGTTGTTAATCCCAAAGATGAGAAGATAAGACTAATGGTAGCTCTTACCTAGGGCTGAAAGTTAGTTTGAAAATCGTGTAACCTAACATTATTTATTTATGTGAGTGAATAGTTACCAAAATATGAAGTGACTCTTTCAAGCCCCATTTGTCCTACCCAAGTCTAGTGTTTATTTACGTATTCAACAGAAAATTTAATAGGGTGGTTTGGGGTTTGGGAAAAGTACATTGCTAACTTTTTAATTACCAGAGAAACAGACATATATTGAGCTCACATTGATATTTTGATTTATTACCTAAAATTTTTCCTAAATTTGAAACAAATTAAATACTTGAGCTGGGAATGGAGGTGTATGCCTGTGATCCCTGCACTTTAGGAGGCTAAGGCAAGAGGACCAAAAGTTCAAGCCCAGGCTAGGCAACTTAATGACTTAGTGAGACTCTGTCTCAAAAAATAAAAAAGGGCTGGGAAAGGTATGAGTAAATCCCTGTACTGTGCCATTTGAATTATTTTTGACCTAATTGAATAAGCCAAAACAAAACAAATAAACCAAAACAAAACTGAGCTCTTGAAGAACAATAGTTTTTCTTCATGATTTAAAAATACAGAATAAGCACTGTGAGAAATCTGTATTTATTTCTGGGCACCGTTCTTCTGGTAGACTTTTTGTACTGGGGACTGAACCCAAGACCTTCACACTGAGCCACATCCCTAGTTCTTTATATTGTTTAGATAGTGAGTTTTGGTGAGATACTGAGACTGGACTAGACTTGGAATCCCCCTGCCTCAGCCTCAGCTGGGACTGTTGGTGTGTACTATTACATCTTGCTGCTTGTAGTGTTAATGATTATCGTCTTTATTAATACCTTTTTTCAGTAGTTTTCTTGAGGCTGATACCTTTTATAATAAGTGTTTAAGATGATCTTTTTGCTACTTTTTTGCAACACAGGTTGTTTGTGACCCTACTGTGTCTGTCTCATCTATTTTTTTACAGAGAGCTCAGTATCTTTTCAAAAGAAAAAGATGGAGGTTTTTAATATTTTGTTTATAAGAGGATTTATTCTCCATGGTATTATAATAATTCATATGTTTCTTTTGAAGGCTATTGTGTATCTTTTTGTATTATATGAGCAACTCTTGGGATGTCTCCAAGATACCATCCTATTCTAGCTGAGATAGAAATGTTGTATAGTGCTTTTGTTTAAAATATTTGCAAAGGAATTACAATTTTTGTCTTATTTGTTGTGTGCTTATTTAGATAAAAATAAAATACTTGCCTGCAATAGTCATGTATTACCATAATATAAATGCTGGATCCATAAAACAAGTAAAATTTCCTTAAAAAGATGGCCTTTGGTTTTAGCTACTTAATAATACATATGTTATAGAGAATATTTTCAGTTAGTCGTTTAAAAGGGACAAAGATGCCTGTTTCTAGTATAAGAAGTTTGTCTAACTTAATAGCAATGATATTTATAATGTCTTAATTGTTTTACTAATGTCCTCTAGTTTTCACTGAGTGCTTAAATTGTAAACTCTTTTTGATCCTCAGATCCTTCAAATTAATAAGATGTCCACATTTAAGAACAAAACAAAATCAAATTCATATACATATGCATATGTTTTAAAGATGTTGGAAAGGAATTTACTAGTTGATTTTCAGCTGTTTCTTTGTCGACTCTGGTGTCATCTTTTTCAGTGAAACCTTCAATCCAACAAAATAGTCAAACAAAACTACACGTGGCTGTTAGAAACAAAGCTATCTTTGAAAACAGTTCAGTGAAATTTAAATGACAGTTAATCTCTTTGGTGTTGATTTTTTTTTTTTTAATTTGAGCCCCTTCCATGTGTTAGGCATTTTCTGAAGCTGTGGGAAGAGACATGAATAAAACAAATGGTCACACAAATAAGTATGTACATAAAAGTTGGAATAAGTGCTCTGGAAGCAGTATAACCACATTTCCCCAATAGAGTTATGAGCCTGGTAACTGATTAATTGGGATTTTAGAGATGGGAGTCAATCTCAGGTCCTTGCATATACTAAGGTTAGCGCTACATCCCTAACCCCTGATGTCTTATTTAAAAATAAAACAAAAATAAGAAAGCAAGAATAGCAAGAATCAGTGAAATTATTTGGAACTATGAGAATTTACCTGATACCTTCATTTAATTTAGAATATGTTCGGAGTAAGTGTCTTAAAAGTTGGGAAGATTTCTGGATTATCATACAAAGGCTTTTAGACCCTATGAAGGATTTTAAATTTTGTGCTAAGTGTCATAATAGGAAGCTGTTAAATGCCTTCAAGCAAGGTTATATTACAAAGAAATAAGATAAATTAAGCATTCTTTTATTGCTATTATTCTGGATTATAAAGGGATTGGCTACCCTCAAAACTAGAACTGGAGTTTTGATTTTGTACTTTAGTGAACTTCGGTGCTGTTTCCCAATGGTGGGCTCCTAAAGGCCCATGCTTTTCTTATTCACTGTGACACCCAGAACCTTGAGCAGAACTTGACACTGAGAAAGTACTCTGATAATTTTGGGGGTGTAGTTCAGTAGCAGAGCATGTGTACGGCCCTGGGCATTACCCACCCTCCCATCTGAACAGTTAACTGATATACTGAGAAAAATGCTTGTTTCCTGCTAGATCTGTCAGCACACTTAGCCCTGTGTCACTCAGATTGTATCTAAACCTGTGTGATGATGAGGGACTAAGGTAGCCAGTGTAGGCATCAATTCTTGTTCTTGTCAATGCTGTCTCTGTGTGTGCAAGGCAAGCTTTCTACCACAGCCTGTGGAGTTACTTTGGGAAGAAATAGATACCACTTTGGCTGAAAAATAGTAGTGTATTGGTTTTTGTTTTTTTTTTTTGGCACTGGAAGCCTGGTGGCAGCTACAAACAGAGTTTGACAGCAAGGAGTGGGTGTAGATTGGTTGACATGTCAATGGGGAAGTGAGGCAGAAGAGAACTTAGGAATATGGTATTGGTACTGAATAGTTCAGAAGTTTTAAATTTCAGCGTGATTTTCTCACAGTATACAGGATCAACTTGATGCTTTATTAGAAAAGGAAGAGGAAACAAGAGGTGGAGCCTGCAGGCACATTTTCAGCATGTTCTTTCATTTAAGATAAATTTTTCAAAGAGTTCGACAGTCATTTAGTAATGTGAATGTCTGTTGAGGTGGGTAGTAGTTTTGTTCTAGGATGTAGTTAGTGTTATTAAAAATCTTGAGTATAAATGATGTGTCTTTTGTGGTTCACATTTGAAGGATCACTCTCATGCATTAGCTCTGTAGTAGTCTAGAAGTTCGTGTATGGAATCCTGTCTTGAGGGAAATATTTGAGGGAATCGATGCAGTACTAGCTTTCAAAACCAGGAGTTGCAGTCAGTACTGAGCTGTGCTTTATCATCTGCGTTTGGTTACTGAGTGGTGTCGAGATAGTTACTGTTCCATGAACAGAACTGGAAATGACTTTCACTGTACTTGTAAAGCCTGAGGTGTTGACAGGAGAGACAGTGTAAATCTGTATTTAATATTTATGATACGACAGGTGTGTCCGTTCTTGTTTTAAACATGAGTAGTGTTTGTATAGGTATTGAAAGTCTATAAAATTGAGATTTTTGAGTGACTATCAGTTCTTATATTTTCCTTTCCAGTTTGGGAGCCTATAATTTGTGTGCGTGTGTGCACTTGCATGCGTGTGTATTTTGTGGTATTGGATTTGCCAAAGCCTCTTGAGCATCTACACACACCCTGACCTTTTTATTTTACTTTGAGATGGGCTGAGTTGCATAGTCAGGCCTCAAACTTGCTGTGTTCCTGCCTCAGCCTCCCAAATAACTAGGATTACAGGCATGCCCAGCTTGTTTTATTTTTTGCTATATTGTGCTAACTGAACTGCCAGAATGTTGAATAGAAATGCTAAGAGTGGATATCATTGTGTTGTTCCTGTTGATAAAGGAAAAATTTTCAGGTATTTACCATTGAGTATGATGTTAGTTAATAGGTTTTGTAGAAATTCCTGGATTATCAGGTTGAGGAAGTTCAATTTGGTTCCTATTTGGTAAGGGATTCATTTTGTTCTTCTAAAACATGAGTGATAAACTGAGTTTTGCTGACTGTTTTTTCATATATTATTATGATCATGTGACTTTAGACCCTGTATTAATATATTGCACTAAATATATTGTTTTTCAAATGTTGTATTATAACTGATTATCCAATGTTAAATCAGACTTGCATTCCTGGGATGATTTGGTCATAGTCTTTAATCCTTTTAATGTGTTACTGGAGTTGTTTTACTAACTGAGAATTTTTTTGAGAATTTTAAAGTGTGTATTCCTGAAAGGAAGTTACTGGTTGTGTGTGTGTGTGTGTGTGTGTGTGTGTGTGTGTGTGTGTGTGTATGTGTATGTGTATGTATACACTGTCTCCTGTTTTCTGGAAGAGTTTGTGAAGTATTGCATTATTTTGTTTTTAATCATGTGCTAGCATTCCATAGTGAGAGCCATCTGGGTCTGGGATTTTCTTTTGGAAGATTTTAATTACTAGTTCAATTTCTTTTTATAGGCCTAATCAGATTTTCTTTGCTTGAGTCAGTGTTGGTTATTTATGTCTTATATGAACTTGTTGATTTCATCTTAGTTGTCTAATGTGGTGGCTACTGTGGTCTGGTTTGTGTCATCTGAAATCGTGTTGCAGTTTAACTCGCATTGTGATGTAGTAAAAAAATGGATTTTTTTTTTGTGCTGGACATTGAACCCAGGGCCTTCACACCGAGCTACATCCCTAGGCTTTCTTATATTCTGTTTTGTTTTATTTTATTTATTTTGAGATAGGTCTCACAAAGTTGCTATATTGCCACTTGAGCTCGAGCTTGCAGTACTCCTTCCTCTGTCTCCCAGAGTGCTAGATTGCAGGTGGTACCACCACACCTGGCTAATCTGACTATGGTGTTTAGAGAGGTAACTAGGATTAGATAAGGTCATTAGGGTTGCATTCCCATGATTGAATACTGATGGCATTAGAAAAGAGGGAGAAAGACCAGGACACATCACAGACCTATCAGTGCTCACACCTGTCTCTGCTATGTGCCTGGTGCTGTCAGGACTCAGCTAGTAAGAAGGCCATCACATGTAGCCCTTCAACCTTGGACCAGAACCTTGGGCCAAAACAAACCTCTTTTATTTATAACTTACCTAGTCTTTGGTATTGTTATTAGCAACAGAAAATGAAACAGTGGTATACAGTTTTCCTTATTTTCTTAAAATCTTTTTCTTAGAATCAGTAGTTAAATTTCTCTGTTATATTGCTGTGTTAGGCATTTGGGGATATCTGGGCTTATTTTCTTTGTTTTTGGTCACTTTAAAGGTTTGTGAATTTGATATTTTCAAAGAACCAGCTTTTGATTGTTTACTGTTAGTTATCTGTTTTTTTCTGTTTTTAATTCTATTGATTTTTGCTCTAAAGTTTGGTTAATTTCCTTTTGTTTCTTTTAAGTTTAGTTTACACTTAAGTTACTTAAAGTGGATATGTGTTTTATTTTCTAATTTAGGCTTATGTTTTAAGCTATAAAATTCTCGCTAATCAGTGCTATATCTGCATCCCATAAATTTTGGAATGTTTTATTTCTGTTTTAATTCAGGTTCACAACATTTCTTAATTTTGCTTGTGATTTTTTTCATTGACCTATGGGTTGGTTAGAAGTTATTGTTTAATTCCCAAATATCTTTTGATGTACTGAGCAAACATAATTTCATACATCAATTCTTCTGACTTTTTTGAGGCTTGTTTGTGATACTGCAGGTGGTCTGTCCTGACTTTAAAAAGAAAATGTATTCTGCTATTGAAGTATCCTGTTGATGTCAGTTTAGTATGGTTGGTTAAATCCTTCCTGATTTGGGGGGTGGGGGTTGTATCAATTATTGAGAGTATGATGGTGAGGTCTTTTAATTATTGATGAATTATCTTTCCCAGTCCTCTTTTATTTCATTTGTTTTGTAGCTTTATTAGATGACATCTATGCTTATAATTGTTACAGCACCCTGATGAATAACCCTTTTTTCATAATGAATTGTCCTTGTTTTGCTCTAGTAATTTTTTTGTCTTGCAGTGTGCTTTGTATAGTGATAGTATAGCTGCTCCAGCTGGTACATCCTGTTTGTGGTACACATCCTCTTCCCCTCTACTGACCCCAGGGCCTTGTGCATGTGAAATAGGTGATTTGTTACTGAGCCATATCCACAGCCAACTTTCTTATGATTCATCACCCCACTTTCTATCCCCCTTGACAGGGTCTTAACTTACTATGTAGCCCAGACTGGCCTCAAACTCTTCATCCTTTTGCTTCAGCCTCCCAAATGCTAGCATCACAGGTATGGGCCACCACACCTGGCTCGTGGTTTCTAATTATAGTAAATATTTTACCATTTTTGAAGTCTATTAGTATCAGTCATGTCAGTCTAAGAATGTTACAATGTAGTTATATATGTTTTTCAAATCTGTCACATTTTATAACTATATACACAATAATTGATATGCACAATAGTTCAAGTAAAAGGAGAAAACTTTTGAAATAATCATAATTTTAAACTATCATACATGTATAAAAATATACTGTAATTCTATGAATTTTAACGTGCAGATTTATCCTGTGACTTCCACCACATTAAGGATTTAGAAGGGTTCCATGACTCTTGGAACCTGACTTGTGCGGTTCTTTGTATTCTCCTCTTTCATCCACAACTGCAGATCTATTTTCCATTCCCTTAGTTTTTAGATTGTC
The DNA here is from genome assembly GCA_004365215.1 of Cuniculus paca. NCBI lineage: Eukaryota > Metazoa > Chordata > Mammalia > Rodentia > Cuniculidae > Cuniculus > Cuniculus paca. Next base: position 15,012 of record RJWT010009762.1, on the reverse strand, counting down.
ATATAATGTAACAAATTACAGTGGAATAAAAGAAGTCATCCAGTATATAATCTTTTGAGACTGTTTTTTTCCTCTTAGCTTGCCTTTGAGATTCATCTAAGTCATTGTGTATATGAGTGGTTCATTCCTTTTTATTATTGGGTATTCCATTTTGCTTATACAGTCACCTGTTGAAGGACACTTGGGTTATTTCCAGTTTCTGGGTAATTATGAATAGAGCTGCCATAAGCATTTGTGTTCAGATTTTTCTGTTAGTGCAAGTTCATGCCTTTCTCTTTTCTTCCCCTCCTCCTCTCCTCTCCTCTCTTCCCACCTCTACTCCTTGCCTCCTTCTCCCACCTTCTCTTGTTTGTCTTTCTTTCTGTCATGTATTAGTGCTCAAACCCAGGACCATGCACATGCTAGGCAAGTGTTCTACCACTGAGCTATGTCCCTAGCTGCATAAGTTTTTGTCTCTCTAGGGTAGATACTCAGGTCTATGAATTTTGAGTCACGGGGGTAAGTTCTTCTGCCAAGCCAACTTTTGAGAGTGGCTGTGACATCTCACATTCCTATTAGTCGCATTTGAGAGCACTCAGTGCTTCCCATGCTTGCCACCTCTTGGTATTCTCAGCATTTTAAAATTTTAAGTGTTCTAATATCTAGAAATATATTTACACTGCTTTATTTGCATTTCCCTAATGGCACATACTTTTAAACATCTTTCCTGTATTTTTCATCCTTAGAGTGTGTGTGTATGTGTGTGTCACATGTCCTCTTGAAGGTTTAAAATTTCCATGTTAACAATTTCTGAGAAAATTATTGTAAGTACATAGAATATAATCTTTTCTTGATAACAAGGTTACTGTATATGGGCTTAGAATTACAGAACTCTTTGAAGGACTGCTGGACAGCGTGTGGCTACATCTGTCTCTTGTTGGCATTACTTTTCTGTATTGGTGTACTGGATCCTGGCAGCTATCCCACTTCCCATTACCTTTCTGGTTTATTGCTTTTATGAAATGATCATGGGTAAACCTGGTAGAACTGTTTGAAAAACAAGAGTGGGGTGCCCCTCAGTAAAGATCCCAACAGCTGTTTCTTAACTAAGTAAAGTACTTAAACTCAGAAACATCTGTGTTAGTAATTCTCAGACTGGGGCCAAGAAATTGGTATGAGAGGTCTGTGGTTGTCTGTGGTGGGTAGTTGTACAAAACAATGTCAATAGGCTGAATATACAACATGCCCTGCCATGTGTACTCCAGTATTTTTCAAAATTATATGTTGAGCAACTCTAAATTTTAGTTTTTGTCCTTTATGTAATTTGTCTGCCAGCTCTTTTATTTTTATTTTCCTTGATCATAACATGATCAGTAGAATTTATCAGGTGGAACTTTCCTGATTAGTAAGGTATTGAAAGGATGAAAAAGATTTATTAGTTTGTATGGTTTAACCATAAATTAATTTTTGGTGATGTAATATGGCATAATTTTCTCGAAAAGTCTTTTGTGGAAGTTGGAAATTTACAGGCTGTGATTGTATAATCTTGCTTGTCATCTGGATTGCTTCAAGAGGGGCTTAGGAGATTAGTAAATCACACTTCTGGGTGTGGCTAGGTGGGTGATGAGGGCATGACCTTGGACGTTATGTTTGGTTTCCTTGCCACTTCCTTTCTGGCCTGGATGCCACAAGTTGAGGAACCCTTCTCTGCCATGGTCGTTGGCCATGATGGTTCTGGCTTGGAAACGATTGACCATGAACTGAAACTGTGAGCCAAAATAAACCCTTTCTCCTTTTAGTTACCCATGCTAGTTTTTTTGTCCCCACAACGGAAAGTTGACCAATATGCAAGCTGTTCAGATTCTTCATATGAGAGGGCCTATATAAATCATTAACATTAACCTAAAAAGTGACAAGAATATGTGTATTCTTCAAGTTGTTATGGTATATATAAGAAATGCTTAACATGGGATGAATGGTTATTTCCTATTCTTTTTAAAAATGTTTATTTATTTATTTTTTTGAGACAGGGTCTCACTGTGCAGTTCAGGCTGGCCTTGAGCTCATTTTGTAACTCAGGCTGGTCTCTAACTTGCAATGATCCTCCTGCCTCAACCTCTTAAGTGCTGGGATTACAAGTGTGTGCCACCATGCCCAGCTATGTTTTGTACTCTGAAGCCATTTTGATGTACTTATTATAGATAAAACTGTGTTGTTGCTTGGTGGTTTAATACAACGTTATAAAAATAGAAAAAGAAACTACATATGTAATTTATAAATACAACTTCTACTTGCTGTGGTTGAACAGATTCACTTAAGTTTTTAAAGTGCTTTGTTTCTTTTCATGCCTCATACTGTCAAACAAGTTCTTGTTTAAAGAATATGTAATTATATAATATATGCTAATTTTTATGCAAATACCATGTCTTAAATTATCACCCTGTCAGCTTATTTTCCTCAGTTATTTTTGGTTGTCTTTTCAGGATGTGAAATAGGATAGCAGTTCCTTCTATATTAAATAGAAATTAAGTAAAAAAAATTAAAAATGGTTATTAGTGTACTAAATTATCATGACCATAATTCTAGTGGTAATCTATTTAGTGAAATATGTTTCTGGGGCCCTTTTTATCATTTGTTTAGATTCTCAAATTTCTTTCTGAAAATAGGTCAAAACCTATTTTTAAGGGTCACTGTTCAAAATTGAATGAGAGTAGAAATTTAAAATGTAACTAACTGGGATGGAATCATTAACATGATGTACCCCACCAGAAGTCAGGAACCCAGTTTCTAAACACTTCACACTAAAATAACCCCTTAGATATTTTTTGTTTTTCCTAAACAATTATATTTGAGGCCCTCAGTTCAGTCTTCAACAAGCATGTGTGCACATTCATAAAAAAATAAAATTGAATGTATTTATTTACCATTTGTGCTTCTTCACCTAGGAAGTGTATATGCATCACAGATGCTCATTTTTGGATTGGGTCTTTTAAATTTGGGAAAAATGACTTTTTAAATTTCTTTGTATGTTCTAGATATTACTCATTTGTCTGAGGAACAACTGGCTAAGATGTGGGTTGTCTTTTCACTTTGTTGGTGATTTCTTTTGATGTTCAAAAACTTTTTTTTTTTAGTAAATGAGGTCCCAATTATTGATTCTTTGTGCTATTTCTTTTGCTGGGATTCTGCTCATGAAGTCTTTGCCTACACCTATGTCTTCAAGAGTTCTATCTATTCTCTCTTCTAGCAGACTTAATGTTTCTGTTTTAATATTTAGATCTCTGATCCATTTTGATTTTAGTTTAGTACATGGTGATAGATATGAGTCTAGTTACAGTGTTTGACATGTGGAAAGTCAGTTTCCCCAAGACCGCTTACTAAAGAGGCGATCTTTCTTCCACTGAACGTGTTTATCCCCTTTGTCAAAGATAATAAGGTGGCTGAGTGTGTTTGGACTTGTTTCTGCATCTTCTAATCTATTCCATTGGTCCTCAGGGTTTTTTTTTCACCCACAGCTTTGTTGGTATAATTTTAAGACAGGGATTGTGATGCCCCTGTCTTGCCTTTGTTTCCCAAAATTGTTTTTGCTGTCTTTCTTCTGGTTCCCAATGAATCTTTTTTATTTTTTTATTTTAAAGGGAGTAAGACAGAACAGTGAAAAACAAAACAAAACAATAATAGGACAGTAGGAAATCCGTAATCATTACTATATTACATGTTGTTATCTTCTGAATAGTTACTCAGACTGCTGACCCCAGGCCTGCAGAGTCAATCAGACAACATAAATGTCAGGTTATTTCCCTGTTTCAGTTACTTCAGTTATTATCATCTCAGCCTGTGTCATGTCTGGTTGCTTATGGGTGGGGGCTAGGGGTTGGGAAGGGGGTGGAAGCAGCTTCTTTGCTCCCCAGCCAACAGTGCCTCTTCCAGCATGCAAGGAGGCTGCTTGACTTCCTTGCTACTTCTCCCTGGCTGGCAGGGCCCACACCATCACACAAGGAGGCTGCACAGCTTCCTCGCTGCTTCTCTTCAGCCAGTAGGGCCTCTACCAGCACACAGGGAGGCTGTATGACTTCCTCACTGCTTCTCCTGGGCCAGCTGGCCTCTGCCAGCACACAGGGAGGCTGCACCAGCTTCCTTGCTGCTTCTGTCTGGCCAGGCACAAGGGAGGCTGCATGGTTTCCTTGATGCTTCTCCCCATCTGGTAGGGTCTCCACCAGCACATGGGTGGTGGGGGCTGTATTGCTTCCTTATTGTTTCTCCCTGGTGGCTGACAGGGCGTCTGCCCGATGCACTGAGGATGGGGGCCACATTCCCTCTTTGCTGCTTGTCTCCTGTGGCCGGCAGGTCCTTGGCCAGTGCACAGTGGGTGGGAGCTGCGTTCTTTCTTTGCTGTTTCTCCCCAGGCAGGACTCGGGTCTGCTTATGGGGGCGGGGTGCGCATTCCTTCTTTGCCACTTCTCCCTGGGTAGGACTTCTGTTGGTGCACAGGGGATGAGGGCTGCATTGCTTCCTTACCATTTCTCTCTGTCCAGGCAGGTCTTCTGACCCTGGTCTTATTTTTGCTGAATTCCTGAATTACCTCTCTCCATGGGCTTCAAATCTCAGTTCAGATCCTTCCTGTGTTGATGGGACCCACTTCTCTCCACCTTCTCTTCCTCATGTTGCTTTATTCCTGGGTCTGGACACTAAAGCTTGGAGAGGTTCTTTCTCTGCTGTTCACTGCTCCGCTATTTTCCTGGAAGTTCCCAATGAATTTTAAGACTGTTTTCTCTAGTTCTGTGAAGTATAATAATGGGTTTTTGTTGGGATTGTATTAAATATATATAAAAATTTTGAAAGTATGGCCATTTTCATTATGTTACTTCTTCCTGTCCATGAACAAGGGATATCTTTCCTTTTTTTGGTATCCTCTTTGATTTCCTTTTTCAAAGAACTATAATTTTCAGTGTATAGATCATTTTCTTCTTTTGTTAGATTGATTCCTAAATATTTCATTTTTTTGGATGCTATTGTGAAAGGTGTAGTTTCCCTAATTTCTCTCTCAGTGAGTTTGTTTGTATATAGGAATGCTGTTGATTTTTGAATGTTGACTTTTTATTAGCTACATTACTGAATTTGATTATTAACTCTGGGAGTCTTTTGGTGGAGCTTTTGGGGTCTCTTATGTACAGTGTCATGTCATTTGCAAATAATGATAATTTAAATTCTTCCTTTCCTGTCCTTATTCCTTTTATTTCTTTCTCTTGTCTAATTGCTCTGGCTGATGTTTCCAGAACTGTATTAAATAGGAGTGGTAATAGTAGACTTCCTGATTCTAGAGTGAAAGCTTTCAGTTTTTGACCATTTAGTATGATGTTGGCTTTGGGTTTGTCATAGATGGCTTTTATCAGATTGAGATAAAGACCATCTATTCCGATTTTCTATAGGGTTTTTATTATAAATGGGTGGACTTTGTCAAATGCTTTTTCTGCATCTATGAGATGATCATGTGATTTTTGGGTTTAGCTCTGTTAATAGGGTGTATTACATTTATTGATTTGCATATGTTCAACCATCCTTGCATCTCTGATATGACAAAATGTTCAACTTTACTTTTCATTTGGTAAGTACAAATTAACATAATGCTGAGATTTCATCTCATTCTAGGAAGAATAGCTATTATCAAGAAAACAACCAATAACAAATTCTGGCAGGGCTGTGGGTAAAAAGGAACCCTTCACTATTGGTTTGAGTGTAGAGTGGTGCAACCACTGTGGAAATCAGTATGGGCATTCTGCAAAAAACTAGGGCTAGAGGTCCTATTGGACCCAGCTATTCCCTTTCTTACTACCTTCCCAAAAGAATTAAAAGTATCATATCATAGTGATATATGCACACCCATGTTAATAGCAGCACAGTTTGTAATAGCTAAATCTTGGAAACTACCCAAATGCCCATCAACCAATGAATGGATAAAAACGATGTGTTTTTTAATACAATGGTGTACTACTTAGCCATGAAGAAGGATAAGCTTGATAGATTTCTAGGAAAATGGACACACCTTGAGACTGTACTCTTAAATAATTTGGACACACGTGTGAATATCACATTGTCTCTCTGGTGTGAGAAGCTGAAAGTGTAAATAAGGACCAAAATGTTTAATGGATATTGTGAAATAGGAAGAAATTGTTCAAAAGGAAAGGGGAACTAGGAAAGGGAGTGGGAGAAAGGAAGGGAAAAGAAAAAATGAGAAAGGAAGGATAAGATGAAAACAAAGCTTTGTAAAAAAGTACGTGTTTGCAGTATATTCAACAGAGGACTTATAGCTACACTATATAAAGAATTACAAATCACAAAGTTCAGTACTTTCGTCTCTCTAGTGAAAGTAAGCCTTGAATAAGAGTTTACAAAAGAAGACATGCATTTGGCCAGTAAGCCCTCAGAAGTGCAGATTAGTGCTGTTGTGGTAGCACAAATGGAAAAGATTGGTGATTCAGTGTGTACAGGAAGTGAACTGGAACTTGTATGCATTGTTCATGGGAGCAGAAATTGGTAGAGCTTTTGACTCAGCACTTCTATCTCTAGGTGTACAGATTGAATAGAAATGAACATCTTGAAAGTGAGTAGCCTCATTATGTTCTATTAGTAGCAGCACTGTTCTGTGTAACATAGATGATTTTCACAGTGTTGAGGGAAAAATACAAAAGTGTTCATACTTGGCGATCTCATTTAAGTAAATTGTTTTTCCTGTGCTGGACAATGACCAGTTCAGAACCATTCTGTGGTGCTAGAAGTCATAGTGGTCACTAGTTTTGAAAGTTATAGTGGGCCCAAGGGGGTGGCTCCTGAGATGTTGGTAGTATTTTCTTTCTCAGTAGTTACATAGGTTGATTCAGTTTGTGAAAATTCTTAAATGTATACCACAGGATTTGTGTATTTGTACCCTTACCTATTTCAATTTTTGTAAAAAACTCATTGTTTAAAAAAATCCATGGAACCTAACTTTTTGTGTGTGTGCAGCATATTACATCCTGGAATGCCAACTGGTAATTAAAATTCTTCAATGTTAACCATAATTGTTATTGAAACCTTTTTATTTTCATAGATTGGTACTTTTATTTGGTGGTTGTAGTTTTAGTATTACAAGGGTCTTTGTGAAGTTTGAATATTTTAAGGGACTAGAAAACAAAGAATCTCACTTTTTGGCTTTTAGGTTAGAAATAAAGTGTAGTAAATTAATTAAATGTGCACTCTGCCAATGTATAAAAAATGTTCAAAGAACTAATATCAAATGGCACTTAGGTTTTAGTAGGTGTGACCCCGTTAGTCCAGAGAGATTCTCAATTTAGAGTAGTGCAGATCCAGTCATGGTTTCATGTCCTTCTTAGGTAGCAGTGGCTTTATTTTTCTTGTGTTCTCATATGACTCCTCTAGTGATTACTCTATTCTGTCATATATTCAATTTCTTTGCATTTCATTCTCCAGGATAATGTAGTTTGTTTTGTTTTCTTGTTTGTTTGTTGTTTGAGGCAGGGTCTCACTATGTAGTTCAGGTTGGCCTTACTGGGTACAATCTTCCTGCCTCAGCCTTCTGAGTGCTAGGATTACAGGCATGTGTCACTATGCCTGGCTATAGTTTTTTAAGGAATCTCTTCACTGATTTCCACAGTGGTTGAGTCAGACTACATTCCTACCAGCAGTGGAGAAGGTTTCCTTTTCCCCTACAGCCTCACCAACATGTGTTACTGGTTGATGTCTTGATGATAGTCATTCTTTCTAGAGTGAGATGGAATTTCAGCATTGTTTTAATTTTCATCTCTTGAATGATCAGGGATGTTGAACATTTTTTCATGTATTTATTTGCAGTTTATTCTTCTTCTGAGAGGTATCCATTCACTTCAGATGTCCATTTTTCAATTGGGTCTTTAAATCTGGTGGGGTGTGGTTTTTAAAAATTCTTTATTTGTTCTAGATATAAGTCCTTTGTCTGAAGAATAACTGGGCTTTTTCCCCACTTTGTGGGTTGTGTTTTCACTCTGTTGGTGATTTCTTTTGCTGTGCAAAAGCTTTTTAGTAAGATGGGATCCCAGTTGTTGATTCTTTGTGTTATTTCCTGTGTGATTGGGTTTTTTGGAAAAAAAAAAAAAAAACAAAAACAACTAGGATCGGAGGTCCCATGTGACCCAGCTATTCCCCTGTTGGGTATCTTCCCAGAAGTATTTTACTAAAATACTGTTAGAAGCACATCCTGATCAGTGAGTCTTTTTTCTCTTTCTCATTCTTTTTATTTTTCTGGATGTGATTTTGCTTTGTTGTCCAGGATTGAACTTCTGGGCTCAAGTGAACCTTCTGCCTTGGTCTTCCAAGCACCCTGGCACCACACCTGTGTGTTGTACTTTAAGAAGAAAGGAAACTTTTCCATGAAGTACCAGTTTTGTAGACAAATTTGAATGCTTTTGGAAGACAGAAAACAAAAGGGCAGATTGTGCTTCATAAAACTTGTCTTTGTCCTACTAAGTGCCATTTCATAGTGTTCCTTTGCGTTTGCATTTTCAGTTTTTCTCTTCACTGATCATTCATCGTCTTTGTAGCTCATAATCTAAACAATATATTTCTCAACCTCAATGTTTTCATAGACTACTAATCATCTTTCTCCCTTCCCCCACATTACCACTTGCTTTTTTCTTGGGTCATTCAGAGACAGTTCTTCTCTCAGTTATTTATTAATCAGTTCTTTGCATAAGATTTATGTCCTTTGGGTTCTGTGGAACTGCTGTCTCTTAGGTACCCAGAAGCTAAGGTGGCTTCTTTTTAGTTTACTTGTTAAAACTCATTTTTATTGCTCTCTAATGAATGGCTCCTCTTAGCTCTGATTGTCATGGTACTGTGACTATAGTTTTTTTCTTTTTCTTTTTTGTGGTCTCTGTGCCATTCTTGTAATCCCACAATGCCTTTTTTCTTTTTCATCTATTCTATTACTAAAAGAATATTAAAAGATGAAAAGAATGCTTCATGAGTCTATCAAGTCCATTGTAATAATTGTCACCACTTTTTATTTCCATTCTTAGATTACCTGTGCACCAAAAACATCTTTTTGTGCCCAGTAGTAATCTTAATAGGCATATTATTTTATTCACTGCCATATGTTACTAATTTTTCCAGGTGTCCATTTACTCTTTATTATTTTCATGTTAAAGAACAATATACTGTATATGTGTCATCCCCCCATCCCATAACACACACGCATGTGCACACACACACGCACACACACACACACACACTCAGACACTGGAGATTGAACTTACTGAGCTGTATTCCCAGCTCTTTTTAATTTTGTTTGGGACAGGGTCTCCCTGAATTGCTTAGACTGGGCTTCAGCTTGAAATTCTACTGCCTCAGTCTCCGAAAAGTGCTGGGATTTAGGTGTAAGCCACCATGCCTGGTATAAATTGTAGTTTTTGATGTACCATTTTCTGTGTTACCTCTGTTGGATAAATTGACTTGTTTCCAGGTTCTTTACCTGTTTTATTAAAAAGAAATTGTAGCAAAGCATATTTCATTCATAAAACATTGGTTTCTATTACATGGTTTACATAGGGACTGTCTGTAGGTGGTATACCATTGATTACTTGTCCAAGGGTTATGAGCTTTTTGGTAAACATTACCAACTTATAAAGCTGCTATCCTAGTGCAAAGGGCCAAAAATGATGTTAATTCAGGCTTATTAGTATCAAATATGGAAAATACTATTTTGGAAGTATAGTAGTTCTAATGATAATTATTTCATTTTGCTGTAATGTTTCAAAGTTTAGTTTTTAGTTGTTAATGCAAGTGAATGTTTTGACTTTTTTTTTTTTTTTTTTTTTGAGACAGAATCTCACTAGGTTGGAGTTGCCCAGACTGGCTTTGAATTTGTGATCTTACTGTGTGTTCCTCCATGCCCAACTCAGCATATATTTAATATTATACTCAAGAGACTGAGACGGGGGGATCACAGTGAGTTCAAGCCCAGCCCGGGCTAAATAATGAGTTCAAAGCCAGCCTGAACTACATAGTGAGACCATGTCTGAAAACAAAAAACATTCAATTTGTATTTCCTTATGATTTATCTAGTAATTAAGTACAAAAACATGAACAGAGAAGCTTACTGTTAGATAATTTCTAAATTATCTTCTTTTTAAACCAAATGTACTGAGAATTCCTGCTTATTCACAATCTGATGGCATATGTCAATGTGCTGCTTTAAATTCTTTTCACTAGTGTTAAATCATCTTTCTTCCTCTTCTTGCATAGAAGCTTGGAGGAAAACCTAGTAACTTTTTCTTTATTAACTGATTCTGCAACAACACATCTTATTGTTACTCTTATACAAGCAGTAATTTGAGAAAATTTTTGTCAAATTGTGCCCAACGTTTTCCCCTACCTTTTTCATTTGAAAATATTTTCAAAGGGAAAACTTAGGTAATTTAGGTGTCATATGATAATTTTGGTCAATGAAAAATGACTTGCAAGAACTTGGTTTAACATTTATGTTGACTGCAATTAAGAGACACACTTTTGTGTATTAACCCAACTAATTGGTTTGTAGTCTTGTGGGTAATTTATATTTGATTAACACTAATCTCATAACCAAGTGAATTATTGCTGTAATTCAGTTGGTGCTTTACTACCAGTTTAACTCATTCTGAAATCTTTCTCAGATATCTCACTCCACTCCTTCAGCTTTCTTTCACTTCTTGTTACCTTTCACTTTCTTTTACTAATCTGAATTACTGAACTCTGTTTACAGTAGATTTGTAAACTCCAGTGCCTGCAGGAACCTCACTGACAATGTCAATGAGTAAAAGCAGGCCTTTGGGTAAAAAGATATTTTTCTACTGCAAGAGAAACAAGAAGGTAAGTGGTATGATAAATATGAGCCAACAGAGGCAAAGGATCACTAGTACAGTACTAGGATAAGACAGGATTGAGAGAGTGCAGGCCACATGCAGCCTTTTTGCTCCTGTCACTGTTGTGACTTGAGGATATAGGCCCCACACCCTCACATTGCCAAGATTTTCAATAGAAGCTGTAATCCTGATTTGCATGTTAAAACTCTGATTTTTGAAAGTGAAGTTGAAGTTTTGAAAAACACTTTGTGGCCCAAAGAAAATATCCCCATGAACCAAGATCCATACATAGGCTGTTAGTTCATATTTGCTTCCTGTGAAGGCAGCACTTTGTATTACCTACCATTTCCCCCTTTCATTACTATCTTTATTTTTCTTTCTTGGTATTCCTTCACATAATAGTGTAGCTGTCCATCCAGTTGTTTTAACTAGGAACTTCAAAATCATCATTGATATCTCCTTATTACTTCCTCATTTCAGAGAGGGAACTGGATGGAGGAAAAGACTTTCTATGATTAGAAGAAGTTTGTACATGGTCCATCCTCTTACTTGTAAGAGATTATAAAGCTGCTAGCCTTACTGGGTTTGTCTTCACTTCCATTGCCTTTCTACTTCTCAGAATTTCTTTACCAAAAAAGTGTTTTACAAGAACTTCTAAGACCTTTCAACTCTCAGGAGTATGGTTGTGTCTTTGTATATGTTAATGAGATGACAGGTGCCTACAAGATCCTATAAATGGGACTGGTTGCTGGGGAATCAATCATGTGATTAGAAATTCAGAATTTATGCTGGGCATGGTGCCACATGCCTGTAGTCCCAGCACTGGAGAGGCTGAGAGGCAAGAGGATTGCTGCTAGTTTGAGGCCAGCCTGGGCTACATAGTGAGTTCAAGACTGGCCTGAACTACAAATTGAGATCCTGTCCAAAGAAACAATAATTTTTTAAAAGGATATTTAGTCTTATCTCATGACTTCCACAGAGGATAAATATGCTGGCATCTATGGCTACTGACTCATGCCTACATGGCAAAGCCTCCATTCTTCATAGAAATTCCTAAAAAGATCCTGGTCTAGTGAATGCTTCAAGGTGCAGGGAGGACATCCCCCTTGCTTACACCTCATGTTAGACATAGCTTTCATTTGGCTACTCATTTGCATCCTTTGTAATAAACCAGTAAACATAAGTAACTGTCTCCTAGAGTTATTTGAGCAGTTTTAAGAAATTAACCTACTCCTTTGGAATTTGATGTGGAAAACCCCAGTTTAAAGCCATTCTATCTGAAGTACAGTGGGCTGGTCTTGCATTTGGCATCTGAAGTGGGGCTGTGATTGGTAGGGTTTATGGAGGTCTCCCTAAAGAAGTAAGGACTTCAACTCACCCTGGGTAGTTCCTTTATATCATTGCAGAAAAGTGTTTGAGGTTGTGTCATGAAGAGACATAGGCTGATTTATTAGTCAGAGTGAGAAAGTAAGAGAAAATAGGAAAGGGGGTGCAGCTTTAATGGAGGGAAGCATGCTATCTGTTAACAGAACAGGGCCAGATTTAATGGATTTGCCTTGGTGGACTAGGGTCTTGTTGATCATTATCTTAGTTCTGGTTTTGCAAGATGACTCCTAGAAGAGACCTTATCACTTAATTTAGTTTCCATGAGGTGATTATTTCTGCTTAGGTAGTCTTATTTTTGGAAACTGTGGTGGAATCCAAGGTGACCATAGGTTTAGGGCAATGACGGGTGATTTCTGGGTACTGATTGGTCCCTGTAAATGTCTCTGTTATCTTGGCACCCTTAGTCTTGAAGGGGCTGAGATAGGTTATATAAATTTAGAATTAATCAACCTTTTATTGCTTGCTTTTAGACTTATACTTCCTAAATGTTTAACATGACTATAAGGACTGATGTAGAGTTTTAAGGTTACCCATTGGGCATCCATAGGCTCAAGAGGAGAGTCAGGTTTTTTTTTTTTTTTTTTTTAAGCAATAGTAGCTTTCAAGTCTCCAAATGCCTCAGAAGAAAACACAAATAATGCTTTTATTAAGTAACAGGTTAAGGTCTCAGGAGTTTGTCCTCTGTCCTTATGGTGTCTCTGTCTTAGGAATATTAATTTTACTTATGAGATCTAAGCTATCTCCTAGTTGTATTAGCAGTGAATTGAATTGTATGATGAATGTCGTGTTTTTGTCTGTCAAGAACTGAAGAATTAGTTGGTGTAGCAAAAACTTCAACACATTTGATGTTGGAATTTGTTGGTGGTATCTGGGGACTTGTTTCTTTTTACCAAGTGTATCTTATCAGGGTTCTTCAGAGAAACATAGGGGCTATGTGAGACAAAGTATGTGATTTGGATACCAAACTCATGTAGCTGGACAAGTGTTCTGCCCCTGAGCTACACTCAGTCAGCCCCTTGATTTATTGATTTTAAGGAAAGACTTGGCTCCGGCAACTGAGACTGGTGTATTAGAAATTCGTGGGGCAGGTTGGCCAACTGGAAACTTACACGATTGATGCTGCAGTCTTGAGGCCAAACCTTTTCTTTGGCAGCCTTAGGTTTTACCAAGGCCTTTCAACTAATTGAAGGAGGGTTAACCACATTACTGAGAATAATCTCCTTTACTACTTAAGTCAACTAATTGTAGCAATTAGCCACTTCTACAAAATACTTTCACAGCAACATCTAGATTAGTGTTTCTTTTCTGTCCTGATCTCTCTCTCTCTTTCTTTCTCTCTCTCTCTTTTTTTCCTTTTTTCTTTTTTTTTGGAGTATTGGAATTGAAACTTAGGATCTCGCATGCATTCTACCATACCACTAAGCTATACTGCAACTCTAGATGAGCATTTGATTAAATAACATTACTGTAGCTTTACCAAGTGAACATATAAAACTAGCCAGCATACCTAGTATAGGCCTAATGTATCAGTCATGGTTACTAAAGAAACAGGTTTAATGCAAGATATACATATATATATATATATATATATATATATATATATATATATATATGAATTTACAAGATTGGCTTACAGTGACTGCCCATGGAGTCTGGTGTGGAAAAGTGCAAAAGGGCTGTCTGTGCGTTGGAGTTCTGAAGGATCCAGTCAAAGGCCTAGAGCCCACTGTAGTGGTGAGTGTGAGTCTTAATCAGCTGAATGTCTGTGCTGGAAGCTGGAAGATCTTGTCCAAGGTGAAGGTGAATACTAGAGCTCCTCCAAAGAAGCAGAAGGGAGTCCTCCTTCCTCATTTCCCTTTTATTCCATTTAGGCAACAGGCCTGTTGGTTGGTGTTGCACACACCCAGGGTGGGTCTTCTGTCTTCATTAAATTCCTTCAGCCACACCCAGAACTAATCCAATTCAGTTAGGCATTTGTTTCTTACTCAAATTGGCATAGTCAAGTGTGATACCTAATCAGTGTAAAAATATACTGTGTCATTGATTATGTATTTACACCTGTAGATTTTAGATCTTAGATGCTGATGTCATCAAATACCCAATTCAGTGTTCTCACTTCAGGTTCTTATAAGCAGCTCTGTTTTGATGACAAGAGCATATATGGTGATGGTGCAGTCTGTGTATTTATTTAGCTTGCCTGAGAGGGCAGTCCTTCATTTTGAGTAAATAGGACAGTTATGATTTGAGCCTGTCCCCTTTATGCTTATTTTTAGTGAGAAGATCTGTATATTGACTGAATTTCAAAAAATTTATAAAGAACCTGATTTAGAATTCAGGCCAAATGCACAGTTGTTACTGTAAAGAGGAAGGCAAATACTGCCTTCTGATTTATTCATTGTGCTCTGAATGAAAGCATGAAGAATTCTTGTAGCAAAATTATAGCCTAATAAATTCAATGACTGTTAGACTGATGCTTAGTGCACACCCTTGAGAATGAAAACTAATGGTTTGCTGAAACATCTCTCTAGTGTATTCTGTAACAGTTCATTTCTTCTGTTAACCTGTGCGATTACTTCTTATATAAGTAAAGATGTCTCCTCTACTTAAATTGAAAATTTCTTGTTTGGGATATAAAATTGCTGTTTTTGAGGAGCTAAAGATGGCGGAACAGTAAGCAGCAGAGTAAACAGTCACTCTGAGATGTTCAGTTCAGATGCTGGAATATAACATCATGGAGAGGACAAGAAGGAAGGAACTGGGTCCCCTGAACCAAGGA
>RJWT010009761.1:0-24853 GCA_004365215.1 Cuniculus paca | reverse complement strand
TACACCTATTAGTCTTATATTGTTTTTCTTTGCGTCATCTTGCAACTGTTGAATTGCTAATTCCTGATTCCTTGTTATTTTTAAAAGATGTTTCCTTTCTTCCTCACTAGCTGCCATCATGTCTTCGAGGTCTGAAATTCTATTTTCACATTCATTGAGGTGGCTTTGCCAGCTTTCGATGGCCTGCTTGATTTCCTGGATATCTCTTTGAATCTGTTTCATGCATTCTAATTCTTTCTTGTATTCTTCATTCAAGGTTTCCATATTTTTGCAGTGTTCCTCTATTTTTCCAACTATATCTTCTTTAGATGTGCTCAGCATCTCTTTCATTACATTCATTATCTCTTCTTTTACCTGGAAAATCATTTCTGTCCTCAGTTCCTTTAGAGTCTCATACAGTTGTTTCTTTATTTCATTTGCTATCATTTCAGAAGTTTCAGGTGCGTGGCTCATGTTTTCTTCTGTGTCTGTGTCTTTTTGGCTTGTTTTGGAA
This sequence comes from Cuniculus paca, assembly GCA_004365215.1. Classification (NCBI taxonomy): domain Eukaryota; kingdom Metazoa; phylum Chordata; class Mammalia; order Rodentia; family Cuniculidae; genus Cuniculus; species Cuniculus paca. Next base: position 24,360 of record RJWT010009761.1, on the reverse strand, counting down.
GGACTAGAGGTGCAAGATTTCATTTTGCTCTTTCGTTTTGTCATTTTCCTGTATTCCACTGTGGGAGGTGAATCCTACGTGTACAGTTGAGGTGCCAAGGCTAGGTGCTACTCGCAATGCACACCTTCAGCTCCAGCCAAGACTATCACTCTGGCTGTTTCGATGCTGGATGGTGTCTGGGTGGAGCCCAGGCAGGATGCCAGGGAAGCTCTGAATTTCCCAGGCCAATGGGGGGAGGGGTGCAGACTCCTACCTGTCTGTTGGTAAGGTCCCAAGCTGCACAGCCAGGTGGAATTCGCTGTATGCACCCCCAACCAAGTGAGGCCCAGAGAAGCAGCTGCCAGACCACTCTGGGTAAATGTGTGGGGCCCAGGCGGGACCCCAGAGATGTCCTGAATGGCCTGGGCCAATGGGGGAGAGACACAAACTGAAGCCCCCACCAGGCTCCTGGTGAAGTCCCAAGCTGGAGGGCTAGGTGGAATTCGCTGGTCACGCCCCCAACTTAAGCCCTGTTGAGAGCAGCTGCCGCTGGGCTGCCCCAGGTGCGCAGGCGGGGTGCTGGGAGGACCCCAGGGATGCCCCAAACGTCCGTGGCCGGCAGGGGCTGGGCGCCGATTTCTATGGGTCTGGTCCCCCTTTCCCCAGGTGCACAGCTAGGTGGGGTTGGCTGTGCACGCCCCAGGTGGTCCAGAGCAGCCTGGGCCACGCTGCTCCCGGTGAGTGGGTGGGGCGCAGGTCTGGACTTAGACTTTTCTGCCGTGCTAAAACTGTTAAGACTCTGGACTCCTGGAGATTGGACTAAGCGCATTTTATTTAAGGAGATAAACATCAGTCTTTTGAGGGCCAGACTGGAAGAGCCCACAGTGGCTGTTTGTAGGATCAGAGGCAAAAGACTTAATGGAATTCATCTGTGCCCTGGAGAAATGGAGAATGAAGTAGCTGCTTGACCCAAGAAGATGTAAGTCATGGAACAAGATGAATCAAGGAAGCAACACCTGTCCAAAGGCCTGGAAGCTTACTAGATAATGGCTGATATGAGTCTGCATTTAGATTGCCGAAGAACCTAGGAACCAATATCCAAAGGCAATGACAAGGACAGGAGCTCTTCAAAAATGGAAGCAACTCCTTTTCTTTGCATTTTTATTACAACAAGCCTGTAAGCCTATTACTTGGCAGTAATCAAACCCAGGATAGGTTTTCTCACCTTGTTTGCTATACTACATTTTAGTCACCCACAGACAGTCCCCAAACTGTACTTTACTAATCCACTAGCCATTTCTTAATCCATAAAGTTGATGTATTGTGGTTAATGTTCACAGTATACAAAGGAAAAACTCCTTTGATCCTGTAAATTTGGAAAGCAGTTTCTCAAAATTCTGTTCTAGGATAATCTCAATTTACTCAAGGTTCTAACAAATGCTGAGCTAAACGATCTGGTTGAAACTCTCCTCCTCCATAAATATACCTATTAACAGCTCTTTGAATTGGTGTTTTAAAACTCAGTTGGTGCTTATTAATTGGCTTTAGCAGAGCTGAATTAATAAGAGAACAATAACTGGGTTTAGTTTCTTTCAAAGTGCACTTTGAGTAAAAGATTTGAATAAAACGAGTGATTTATTCAGGGAATGATGTCAGCAAGTAGGGCACAATTAAGGAAAGAAGGAAAGTGGAGCGGGAGGAAAAATAAATGTGTGGACAGAGGATGGGTGATTACCACTTTCAGCAACAAGAATTCTATTTGCTGGACGGTCAGGAACTGGGACTGAGAACTATCCCTATGTGTGTTAACTGTCCTCTAAGTTTTCATCTGCTCTGAAAATTGGTGAGCAGATTCTTATGTCACTGGACCAAACCCTAAGCCAGATCAGCAAAGAGACAGAGCTCAGAAGCTCTCATTATTCCAGGAACTGCCCTCTTCATGTGGTGGACAGCTTAACAGTGATGGGAATGGTAAGGAGTTGAATATTAATGTTGCCTCCTACAAAAAGTATCATTAAACCTCACACATGTTTTCATCTATATTGAATTGTTTAGTTACATCCCTGTTTACTGTGACTTTATGCTGTGACCTTAAATATGCTTAGTAAACTATTTGGGAGTGATGACAAATAGACAGATTGTGCATATGAAGAATGATAAAAATCAGAGATCTGTATGTAAATATATCAGGATCTCCTCAAATATAATAGTTTGGAAAATTAAGCCAAATGAAATTTTACAATGCACTTCATATTGAAGGACAGCAAGAAGAAAAAACCCTGCATGTAATTAAATATGCTATTAGTGCATGTTTCTTCATTAGTTCCATAGGTTATTTTGTGGAGACGGCACTTTGACATGGAGATGTCAACAAGAGGGCATGTGCTGCCCACCCCTGTAGGATGTCATGTCTATCATAAATTCTCCCAGAGATTTGAGGATTACTGAGGCTGTTCCATATACCCCAAAGGGACAACTAGACTGATTAGTAGCTTTCCCATACATAGCTCAGCAAATAGTCATTACTATTTACTAATGTTATTTTTGTTCCCTTGGAGAACATTTTAGAGAATGCTTCTGTTCTGTGCTGTGGGCTTAGTATGCCCTTATACTTTTTGATGAGATAGATGTGAGATTGATTAGCCCACTGTATGACTACTTTTCCTTAAACAGTGAACTGAAATATGTTATTTAAGGAAGATTTTAAAATAAAGTATTGGATAAAGTCTTATAAAAATATCCAGGAAAAACTGAGATTCACAAGTCACATTGACATACTCCCTACAGTTTCTTTTCAAGGTATATTTTATTGTAACACATGCTTTTTATTTTGAGTAATATAAATTTATAACGAGGACTTTAAATAGTCTGCACCATTCTCATTTAAATTTAACCTGAGAATGACTGAAAAATCATAAATTAGAATAGATGAAAGAAGATTAAATTCACTAAATAGAAAACTATTCACTACCAAGAACAAACACTCTAAGCCGGGCATGGTGGCTCACGCCTGTAATCCCAGCACTTGGGAGGCTGAGACAGGCGGATCGTTGTGAGTTCGAGACCAGCCTGGGCTACAAAGTGAGCTCAAGGCCAGCCTGAATGGCATAGTGAGACCCTGTCTCAAAAACAGGGCTGGGGATCTAGCTCAACGGTCTAAGCACCTGCCCGGCAAGCGCAAGGTCGTGAGTTTAATCCCTGGTGCTGCAAAAAAAAAAAAAAAAAAAAAAGAACAAACACTCTAGAATTGTGTGCAAAAAAGAGTTGAATCTCATTAACGTTGATTAAACACAGCTAAATAAAAGAGCATTACAATTGTATTCTATCTATATTAATTAAAAAGAAACAAAAGAACAGGAAGAGTTAATCTACGCTATTGCACATAAGGAGTGGTTACCAATAGAAGAGTAGTGACAGGAAAAGAGAACAAGAGGGGTCCTGAAGTGCAGATAATGTTCTATTTATTGATAGGAACCTTGGTTATACATGGCACTCAATTTTTTAACATTGAAATTGTCAACTTGTGCATAATTTACATGTGCATATACAATATCATCCTTCAGTATCTTCCAGAGAATTGTTGCAGGATAACAAAGTGTGTGGATGCTCAAAATCCTTAATAAAATGTTTAGTATGTGCAAACAAGCCAACACACATTCTCAAACATACTTACTATCATCTCTATATTATTTTAATGCTTAATGCAGTAATACAGTAAATGCTATCACATAGATGACTAGAAGTTAAATGTCTGTATGTATTCAGTACACATTCCCAAGAATTTTGGGTCCACAGTTGGTAGAATCTGCAGAAATACAATCTGCAGTTGAGGAAAACTGACTGATTTTTTAAAAAAGGAAAATTGAAGTCAGGTTTGATGATGCAAGCTGGTAGTCCCAGCACTAGGGAGGCTTGGACAGGAGGATTAACCCACACTTAAACCCAGACTGGCCTATGTAGCCAGTTCAATGGCCAGTTGAACTGCATTGTAAGAAGACCCTGTCTCAAAAAGAAAGAAGGGAAGGAAGGAAGGAAGGAAGGAAGGAAGGAAGGAAGGAAGGAAGGAGGGAAGGAAGGAAGGAAGGAAGGAAGGATAAAAGAAAGAAAGAAAGACTACCAAAGCAATTACTTTTCATCTTTCATTAAACTTCTACTCAGTACTATAGAAATGGTTGAACAATTGGTCCTTAGTCTCTTGCTCCTGTTTTTCACTTCTTCAATCACTAATGCCACTAGTACTGCTTATGTAAGGAGGTCTGCCTTTCCCCTTTTACACTCTTTGCTCTTGTTGTTTGTGGCTACCATGAATGGTTGTCCCTTAGCCACGCCACCCTGCCTTGGAGCCAGCTAAGTATGAATTGAAACCTCCAAAAAATTGTAAGCTAAATAAACCTTTCCTTCCCTAATTTTGGGCATCAGGTATTTTGTTTCAGCAACAGGAGAAAAGTAAACAAGACAGAATTTGGTACCACTGGAGTGGAGTCATTGCTGTGATTGTACCTGACCATGTGGTCCAAGAGCCTTTGGGAATGGTTTGTGGGAAGAGTTTGGAAAGGTTCAGAGATGTTGCCTGAAAGAGTGGCACTGGAACAGGTTGTTCTGTAAGGGAGATTCTGGTCAGAGCTCAGAAGACCAGAAGGCTTGTAGAAATCCTTCCATTAAAGACAAGGCTCAGGAGCTTTCTGCTGGGAACAAGGACTGCATTGGTTTCTGGACTCCAGATGATGTGTGTTATGGCTTGGCAGAAAGTTTGTCTGCATTTTGCTCATGTCCAGAGACTTTGCCTGACATGGAGATTAAGGGCAGTGAACTAAATAATCTGGCAAACGAAATTTCAAGGCAGTCTAATGTTCAGGCAGTGGCATGGCTATTGTTGGTGGCTTTTTGTCAGACTTCTGTTACGAAATCAAGAGCAAAAAGCCCAGCAGGATGATTTAAAGCATTGTGAGTTTGGCCAGAAAGGAAGCTCCAGTAAAACTGCGAGGATAAAGCTGAGATCTAAATTGCTGAGAAGGAACAGAAAAATAAAAAAGAAGGCCTGTGGGTATCACAGGAAGAGGCAGTGGGTCCCCATGCTTTGCAGCCTCAAAACTGCAAAAGTGAAAGACTGCTTGGAGGAGAAAGCTACAGAGCACCATGTTCCAGAATGGCAGTAGATGCCATACAAGTTTCCAAAATGACAGCAGTTGCACCAGGTTCCAGAACGGCAGTGACATAGAGAATCTGTTCCTCACAATAAGATTCAGAGTGCTCAGTGATCCAGTCCCTCCACCCCTACAGCCTCGGGAGAGGAAAGTCTGGCTACTGCCCCAGCTGGCAGTGGACCTTGGCAGTATCCACATGGAGCTTGTTTTAAGTACATGCAGAATACACAAGTTCTGAGGTTAAAAAGTCTTCCACCCTGATTTTAGAGGACCTGGGAGGCCAGGCAATGTGACCCTGAGAGGGCAGTATGTGAAACTGTGAGTGTGAAGCCAAAGGGCAATGGAGAACCCAGAAGTTTGGAAAAGCCAGGAGCTTGGATCATCTAAGGAAAGCTGTAAGAACTGAGCAATGCAGGCCTAAGAGAGAAGCCATAGGAGCTAAAACCCCTGGAAGCACCATGAGAGTAGAGTCACTCAAGCCTTTTGGAGCTCACAAGCAGATTGTTTCAGATGCTGAGCATGGAACTGTAGGGCTTAATGTTTGTCCTGCTAGATTTGGTACTTGTTTTGGTCCCATTCCTTTGGATAGCCTTCTTTGTATCCTTTTGAATGGTGATGTTTATCTTGTGTCACTGAATGTTGGAAGTGTTTAACTTTGTTTTCATTTGTACAGGGGGTTACAGCTAAGAGTTTGCCCTGGATTTCGGAGGAGACTTAGGACTTTGACTTTTCAGCAATGCTGAAACTGTTAGGACTTTGACAACTCATGGAGATGGACTAAATGTCTTTCGAATAAAGGAATGTGCATGAGTCTTTGGGGGTACCAGGGGTGAAATGTTATGGCCAATGTCTTGGTGTCTTCCCAAGCCTCATGCAGTCATGGAGGTAGCTAAGTCTAGTGCTTGTGATTGGTTTGTTGTCTAGCGATGAGACTGGTGGTGTGAGTGCTACCCTTGCCCAGGGGCAGGCAACTGGCATACAATGTAAGGGAGAGAAGGAGGCTTGCTTTCCCCCTTTTTCTCTGTTTGCTTTTGTTGCTTGCAGCTGCCATGAACAACTTCCCCTTAGCCATGCCACCCTGCCTTGGAGCCAGCTGAGTATGGACTAAAACCTCCAAAAAATTATAAGCTAAATAAACCTTTCTAAAACCTCCAAAAAATTGTAAGCTAAATAAACCTTTCCTTCCCTAATTTTGGGTATCAGGTATTTTGCATCAGCAATGAGAGAAAAGTAGTGAAGACAGCACCATAGGAAACTGGAGATTTTGATTTCTGATAATCCCTTCAAAAATGATTGAACAATTGGTCCTTAGTCTCTTGCTCCTGTTTTTTCACTTCTTCAATCACTGTTGCCACTAGTACCAATTAAAACAACAACAATGATGACAACACTGACAACAAAATCTTACTTAATGAATCCTAGTTCCTCAGTTTTTAAAAAAAAATTGGGTTGAGAATATATGGATAGAGGCTAATCCATGTACTTGTGTGCTTAGCATGAGATCTGCCTTCTGTGAAAGGTTTTACATGTACAATATAAGATTGATTACTATAGATACTATGTTTTAGAGTACATACTTTTTTTCCTCCTGTTTAATGGACAATTATGTCAATTGATTTGTAACTTTTTCCCTCTACCAAGACTTTTGTAATCTCTATTCAACCCTCATTTTCTATGAATTCAACTATGTTACACACTTCATATAAACATAATCATGCAGTTTTTGTCTTTCTGTGATTATCTTGTTTCACTTATTGTAATGTCTTTATGGCTCAGTTCCATTGTCACATTGTAAAATGACCCTTTTCCCATCTCATATACTTTTTCTTATTTATTCATCTGTTAATGGGCCTTTAAGATGTTTCCACATCTTGGCTAGTGTGAATAATATTGTGATAAATATAAAAGTTGTAATAGCTCTGTGAGATCCTGATTTCAATGATTTGGATAAATATCCAATAATGAAATTGCTGAATCCATGGTAGTACTTTTTAAAATTTTTTGAGAAACCACTACACTGTATTCCATGCTAGCTACACTCTTGCATTCTCACCAACAATATCACAGTTTCCAATTTCTCTGCAACCCCTGAAGCATTTGCATGTTTTTTAATAGTTCAATATGAAGTGGCATCTCAGTGTGGCTTGGATTTACATTTTCTTGATGGTAACATTTAATATTCTTTTTTCATGTTTTTTGCCATTTCCATTTGAACATCTTCTTCAGAACTTGTCTAAAATCAAATTATGAAGTAATTTTTCTTTCTAATTAGTTCACAAGAGTTCCTTACATATTTTTGAGACTAACCCTTTATTGTGTATATGGTTTGAAAACATTATTTCCCACTCCATAGGCTGCTTTATAAGTGGATTGATTGGTTCTTTTGAAGTGCAGAAGGATTTTAGCTTGAAGTAACCTTATTTGTTTGTTTTTATTGCCTGTACTTTTGGTGACACATCACAAGAAATTAAATCAATACATTATTGAAGTATTTATAATTACTTATCCTTTATTATATTCTGAAGATAAACATAATGCTCCCATTTTGATAACTTTTATTATAAATCCCTTAATTATGAAGCTGATGCATAGAAAAATCTAAAATCTCTATCTTTCAAAGAAAAGGTTCCCAAATTTTTTTCCTAATGATGTTTAAATAGTGTTCTAAGCTGTTGGAGAACCCAGAGGAAGAGATGAAAAATCTCTCAGGCTCTCTGACTTTAATTGGTTCAGTTTCATGTATTTTAAATAATATTATATGTTGTTATCAGTAAATATTTTTCTTTAGCAAGGAAGAGTTATTCATCTAATTGAAAGTGCTAACCCAATGTGTTAGAGTTACATGGATACCAATTAATTTGTGAGATTTGTTTCAATATGGATTAATTATGTTAGGAAGTCTTGAACATAATGAAATTTTCAGGTGATAACTTAACTTCAGTTCAGATTAGACGATGGTATGTGTTTTTAAGTGTTTTCCTAAAGACAACTTACTGATGAGTTGTTCTAAATGCTGACAAGTTCACTCATGACATTGGTTGCCATCTTCAGCAACTGGCAAGTATATTTTTGGAAGAATTTCCTGAAGTTGGGTGTGTGTTCTTGATGGCTAAATTTACCTTGTCAGACAGCAGTTCTGCCTTCTTATCCAGGGATTAGAGATGAAATTCTGATTTAAAGGCTTTGGTAGTCTTTCACTGACTTAGCATTCTTCCAAGAATTTCTGCCAATAGAAACTCTTGTGCTCCTATTGTTGAAACAATTCTCTACTCAGTTTGGGAAGGCCTAGTATGGCAAAAGCTGGTAACTTATCTGCATAAAATTTAGGTATAGAGCATGTTCTTATTGCCAAATAACCTTGGATATTTTTGTTATGTATTAACCCTCAGGAATCCAAACAGTTTTTCTTAAATAGAAAACACAACATTTTGTCCATGACAAGATAGGAGGGAGGGGCAAAAGAAGGGAAGGAAAGGGGATGAAAAAAGAAATTAAGATGTGTTATGCACATATACCAATTCCACACAAGGAATGTAAACATTTTGTACTGCAAATATGTACCAAAAAAGGAGAGGAATCCAGAGACAAATGGAAGATGAAGGGAGGAAAAGGAAAGGAGACTAAAAAGAAAGTAAGATGTATTATATATCTGTGCTCATTCAACATATGGAATATGCACATTATGTATTACAAACACATACTAATAAAATAAGTTTTAAAATGTGTTTTCAAAAAAGTCTAATTATTACAAAAGTGACAAATAGCACAACAACAATGATAACAGTAAGAGCAACAACATAAATATTCTATCTATAATAATTTCAATATTTCAAAAAGTAAGTTGTCTGGCTGGTAAGAATGCTAAAAAAATATTATGACATTCTGTCAATCCTTTAGAAAAGGGTGACAAATTTTACTCAACATCTTACATTTAACTTGATTAGATTTGTGACAGAGTAAGGTATCTTTGAAGCAGTAAATCTTATCAATCAGTAAATGATCATGATTTTTTGAAAATTTGCAAGATGCTACCCTATGATTGCTGTTTTCTAAACTTACTAATCAAAAGAAAAATTTAGTTCAGGATACCATAGAACAGGAAAACCAAATTTTATTGCTTGAGGAAAAGAGGAAAAGTAATCTCAAAATGACTTTTAAATTGCATTTTGAATGCAGAAGAAAAAGTAGGCATCATATATCTCCTTGGTTTTGCAACTGGGGTGCAGCGCTTGTGAGATTATGAGCCATGAGGTGGAATACTGAGAGTTACTGCAAATGAAAGACTCAAAATGCCTCAGCTTCCAGGGAGATTTATTTTGACTTAAAAAACTGTACACATAAAAATTTGTTTTATATGAGTATAAACACACATAGATTTTGACATTCAGTGAGAGATGCATTGACTGTTAAAAAGTAAAATTTGCACTATCATAACTATGTCTTGATTGTTGCAGAAGCTTTAACTGTGCCTGGGTTTATACCTTCACTGTACCATGGCCATCAGTCTTATCTGAGAGGAACTGCTTTTGGAGAACACTCATCTAATCTTCTTACCACTTATTAGGGCAAGAAATGGAGGGGCCTTAGAAATCAAAGAGGTTTGTTGAGACCACATAGCTAACAATGGGAAGATGTGACTGAAATCCCCATTTCTCTAGCTCTAGGATACTTTCCCTCCTGGTGCTTTGGGAAGATGTTGTTTAGAACTGGAATGGTGTTACAGGACTTTCTGCCTTTGCCCTGTTCTTTCCCCTGATGATAAAAACACATTCAATGGAAAGTTTTTCCTAATTATTGCCCTATCTAACCTTTGAAGTGCTGTTTACTCACACTAGCAGCACTCTCCTCATTGAGTAGATCTGAGGCATGGTTGTCTTTGAATGTGTCCTTAGTAAGATCATTTACTGAATCATTTTTTTTAACTAAATGCTTGTTAGTTACCCAATATGTGTTAGGCTTTGTGAGAAGTGAAAGGAATTTTATGGAGCCTATTGTTTTCTGGTCTAGCTAGAGAGAAGGAATAGCTTCAGAAATATAAGATTGACAAGCACGATACATTTCTCCTACCCTACTCTGAGTTTTAATGCCAAGAGAAGAAATGGCCAAGCCACTCTAGGTAGAGGACACTGTATTCTTTGTTAAGCCAACCAAAGAAAGCAACTGTATATCCCTATTCTGTCCCCAAATAGATCTCCAATAAATTCTGTGTTGAAATGCAAAAATAAGTTATACTTAGAAACATTTGGTGATCTTTATTTTCTCTCCCCTACAAGCAGCTTGACGCTTGGCATTAAGGTTTTCAAAAATTTTGATTCCTATTTCTGTTGATGAGCAATTATACGATTTCTTGCATAAAAAAATCTTTATCTTTTTTAGGGATTATGGCTTGTGACATCTATAGACTTTGTTACAGTTGGTAGAAATTTTAATATTCATAATTCCACTGATCCAACATTCTGTGAGATACAGAAATTGTCAATGTTATCTCATTTTATTCAGAATTATAACTATTCAACCATCATTTACTGAAAGTCTACTAGTAAATGTTGGGCAATATAAAAATCAAAGTTGAGTTAGACACTCTTGTATCTGATAGGGCCAGGAAGCATGTATACAAAAAAATCATAATACAGTGTGATTAGTGACTTACTGTTGCCATTACAGATTTATGCACAATGTAAATATCGATGTTGTCCTGATTATTGAAGACATTTTATAGTAATATGTATCAAAAAAGAGCCAGAGAAGATATGAAGAGGCACTGCTCAAATAAAACTTGAAAGAAGAGAAAGAAAATACGAAGGGGAGTTGAGGAAAGAAGAAGGTTTGGCAATTTCTCTAAAGGGAAAAGCCTTGTCAATGTTTAAGTAGTTTGGGCCAATCATGGAAATTTAGGTGTGGACAGAATGTCTTGTCCAGGGTCATGCTACTCGTGAGTAATAGAATTTGGCCTCCAGAGTAATGCTCTTTTGTAGCTTTTTCTCCCGAGTTCAGCCTGTAAAACTGAGCTTCTTGAATGGAATGTTTCCCTGCCATTGGAGAATGAGAACCAACAATTTTTATGTTCTTGATTTCAAGTTACACTTTTCTGGGTGAGCTTCTTTCTTTGTGGCAAGATGAAGCATGTCTGATCGAAGTGATGGTATTGTTAGATTAGCAAATACCATCAAAATGGAGAAACACCATTTTGGATGTGGCTTATGCTCTTATACTGTGAATTTATGCTTAATGCCTTTCATATTAACATGTGATTTGTGAAACAATGACAATAAAAGATTGCCCTCTGAACATGGTGTTGCTTGGTAATTATTCTCTTTACCCTTACTCTTGAATTCTAAAAGAAAAGGAAACTATCGCTTTTTCTGAAATGAGATCATATGCAAACTAAACTGCGGGTAAAATAATGAGGGGAAGTCAATTTATAAATAAGTATATTTGAAATATTTATCACTACTGGGCCAAATATCAACGATTGCAAAATGTTAATAACCTTTACTTAATAATGAGTTCAATAATTTATAGTCTTTTTAGGACAACTAAAATAATCTTTTGCCTATTGTTCATGATTTGGTTCAAGCTGTTTTGATAATTCACACATATTTTTATTAGGGCCAGCATCTGCTAGACTGGTGAATGTGACTGTGCAATTGTTTAGAAGCTGTTATCAAATGTCTAGATTTTTAAAAATATGATCTAATGAGGCACTGTTTGTTTTTAAAGGTCATATGTTTACTTGAAATGTTTTGGAGGGGTAAGGTAACTAATGGAGCTTTGGTTGGTATAATTGTAAATTTCCTAAATTATCCACAATGACCACACTGGTTGGGCCCAGTTATCCTTTTGCCACACAGTAAATTCAGTGAGTCCTGCTGGTGGTGATTGCTTACTGTAACTGAAGCTACATACACATACAGAACACAACAAGCAACAATATTGGAGCTTCATGGCAATTTACATCAACAAATTCAGGTGCAGTGCCTCCATGCCACCCTCTCTTAATGTGTCTATAGAGAGCAATAGATACTTATTTGCAAAACTGGAAGCCTACTGTATTGAATCATGTTCAACTATTCTGTTTTCCCAATGAAGGGACCTGTGACTACCATATGGACAAGCCCATATACTAAAGCTGTGTCTTGAATTTATGGGTCAACCCATATACCTGTGCTGAGATAAACTTGAATACAATAATTAAAGACCCACAAGCAAAGAACAGGCAAGGAAGAGTCTTCTGACCAGATCCCATCTCCTGACAGCAAATCAGCTGTAAACTCATCAGTGAACTAATACACTGATGAGTATGACATGTCTGTGATTCAGTACCTCCTATAAGACCCACCTATAAATACATGAGGCTTGGGAAGGGGGATATCCAGATATAACCAATAGCATAGCTTTGTCAGGTTGGTTTCTTTTACTTAGAATATTCATTTTAATTTTCTTCACGTCTTTTTCATGGCTTCATTTCTCATTTATTTTTATTGATGAACACTCTCCTATTGTCTGAATGTACAGTTTATATCCAATCATCTATTGGAAGCTATCTTAGCTGTGTCCAGCTTTTGGAAATTATGAATAAAGTTGCTTTAAACAACATGTGAAAATTTTTGTGTAAGCATACTTGGAGAAAATATCAAGAAACATGACTGCTGTATCGTATGGTCAGAATATGTTTTTAGGAAATTACTAAGCTGTTTTCAAAAGTAGCTATACAAAGTTGGGGTGAGGTGACACATGCCTATAACCTTAGCCCTTGGGAGAGCGGGGGGTCACATGTTGGAACCAGGCTGAGCTACATAGTAAGTTTGGAGAGGAAAGGTACTGTATCATTTTGCTTTTCTACCAGCAATGAATGAATAGTCTTTTTGTTCTAAGTCCTTCCTGGCATTGGTGGTATCAATACTCTGTGTTTTGACCTTTCCAGCAGAAAGTGGCGTTTTCATTGCTGGTTTAATTTTCATTTTCCTGGCAAGGTGATATGGAACTGTTTTCCTATGCCAATCAATCATCTGTAAGTCTTTTTTGGTTAGATATTGGCTAATATTGCTCAGATATTGGCTAATGTCTTTGCTTCTCCCCTTTTGCACAGGGTTGTTCATTTTCTTATCGAATTTTAGATAATTCTTTCATCAAGTGTATCTTTCACTTTTCTTCCAGTACAGATATTTTATGCTCATTCTCTTGGCAGTGTCATTTGCAGAGCAGAAAATTTTAATCAACAAAATTCAGGTTATCAATTCTCTCATTTCATGCAATGGGTGTCATATCTAAAAAGTCAACAGCAAACTCAAACAACAACTTTTCCAGGTTGGACCTGAAATCTATACTTGATAGATAAGGAATAGAAATCAATTATAATCTGCCTAAAAAATATTTTCCCACTGAACTGGTAGAATAAGGACTTGAGTCCATATGTATCTGAATACAAAGAACTTACTTTTAAAAAAGGACAAGCGTGTATTCACAAAATGCAAATTTTTAATGTACACTATTTAATTTGAAATTCTTGTACTTCAAATAAAGCAAGCATTTTTGTAACTTCTGATTGTATTCAAGATATACCTTTTCATATTTGGGATCTAGAAATATGAATAAGAGCTTCATTTTGAACTGAAAGCTTTATTTTGAGCTAAAAATGTGTTACTAAAAAAGTAGATGTTCAGTAAATGATAAACTTAGCTGCTTAATGGAATTACTCTGTTCTTGTGCAGTGGTTCAACAACTTGTCGCTGCATCTAACTTACCGAGACATATTTAATCTAGATCACTGGGCTGTGTGCTTTCCTCCATCACTATCTTCAGTTTCTGTTTCAATACAGCTGGGAAGTGGCCTGATCATTTGCCTCTCTAGTAAATTTCCTGATTTTGCTAGTGCTGCTGGTTCATAATATGCATTCAAAACTACTGTTTTAACTCTTGGCTGATTAAAGTGGTTCATCACTATTAAATGACTGTGGCTTTTGTACTTTCTGAAAGCAGTAAGAGAACAGAAATTTGATAGTGTGAATATGGAAAAAAGTGATTGTGGTATAAGGAACATGACTAAGTTCCATAAGAAATACAAATATGCTGGGAGTTTGAAGTGATGGACAGCAATGTGAGAATGCCAGGAAAAAGTGTAAGTCAACAGTAAAAGAACAATATGGCCTAGAAATGGGCATAGATACCCCTCCATGAAAAAAAGAAATCATACACTGGTGGCTTAATCTAAAGTCAGGCAAGATTTTGTTTGAGGAGGAGAATGGAGGCTAGTGTCCAGTGTTTTTCCACTGCTGTTGTTTTATTTGCTGAGTCCCATGATTACATGGCTGTGTGAGATCCTGACTCACCAAGGCTCATACCTGAAATGAGAAGGCTTACATGGTGCTACCTTCAGTAGAGCAGGCTCAGAGGTGATCAGTTGCCTGGTTAAATCATCTTCCTCAGTTGTTTTCTATAACTCCAGGACATAGGCCCCATCCTCTCTTTATTTATTTAATTTTTTTAACCTTTCCCAATGTGGTCAACCTTCATTTATATTGATGGATTGGGTGCCAGAATCCTGGATCTTGTCAGAAGATTGCAATCTGAAAATAAGGACTTTGAAGCCACCAGAATGATTTTAAATTTAAATGGGACTCAGATAAAAATAGGACATGTTAGTATAGCCATCAGGAGAAATGAGGACTGACAGTTTAATTTCTGTAAATGCTGTAAGCAAATGGATATATCAACTGCATTGACTGGTGGGTTTACCTAGGTTGAATATAATAGACTATAGTAGAGAATTTTGATGTTAAACATATTTTTATAAGTTTTTACATTTAGAAACCAGAATAAACTCTTCTGGTCAAGAAGGCTGTATTTATAGGTTGTATTTTGCTTCTTACTCTTGTCTCAACCTTTCCAGCAGACTGAAGTGTGTTGATTTATTACAATTGCTGGAGACTCTAAAATAACCCTTTCTGTTTGTCAAAGTAGCTCTTGAGTCTTCTGTATCTCAGCCCTCATGCAGTTCAAAAAAAAAAAAAGACACCTCTAAA
This sequence comes from Cuniculus paca, assembly GCA_004365215.1. NCBI lineage: Eukaryota > Metazoa > Chordata > Mammalia > Rodentia > Cuniculidae > Cuniculus > Cuniculus paca. Next base: position 9,215 of record RJWT010009761.1, on the reverse strand, counting down.
AATGTCAAGGACTTTCTTAGAACTCATGTCTTCTCCATTTGGAGGTATCTCAATTTAGAATCTATCAAACTCTTTGATGGGTACAAGAGACTTGATGTTATTGAAAGAGATAAAGGCTATATACGTTGTCTGAGTTTTATTATTGAGGCAAAGATTGAAATCTTGTAATTAATTTGATAGGCCAGGTTTACTCAACACTGAAAGGAGCATCTCTGCTGCAGAAAGAACACTCAAACCCACATAGTGGGAATGGAGAGAAAGTTAAAAATGCCAGGTCTTTTGATCTTATGTTTAATTAATTTTAAATACTAAAAATATTTTCTCTTGGTGTTAATTTTAAAATGTATACATTAAAATAAACACTACAGTCTTTTTTTCTTTTTTTGCAACACCAGGGATTGAACTCACAACCTTGCACTTGCCATGCAGGCACTTAGGCTGCTGAGCCAAATCCCCAGCCCTGCACTACAGTCTTTCAAGTAAGTTATCCTGCATGCTATGGTAATAGGAACACCTATGCCTACAATTTCTTGATTTTTATGGCAAGAATTAAGGGAGGTATGTGGTTAACTATGATATTTGCATGGGAGGCAATATTACATAATTTCATATGAAAGGAAGAGTATAGAAGCCCCTTTTCCTGTCCTCATTGTGGTCCAGGAAGTTTGTATTTGTCATCTCATGGAAATTTTATTGGAATCTCAGTAATTTAATTCCAATCTACCACTTCCAGTGCAACTCATGGAGAGAATAAAGACACTAAAACATATTTATAATTATGGGTGGTCAAAGGGTCCTGAGACCAACCTAGATGAAAGTTTATCAGAACAAAGAACCCAACCTAAGGCCTAACCTGGACTTTATTAATTCGTGAAGAAGAGAGTAGCTAGAGGATGAGAGACTTTGAGAATGGCAGGAATTATGTGAGTACTGTGAGCTGGGCTATCTAGGAGGCCAGAAAACAGCTCTGCAATATGCAGAGAGAAGGATATACAGAAAGACCAATTAGCATAGCACAATTGAGGTAGCATTTAATGTTTAGGAGGCTGGGGCTTCAGTTCTGATGTGAAAACATTTTCTTCCCTGGGAAGTCATAACCTCTTTTTTTTTTTTTTTTTTTTTTTGTAGTACCAGAGATTGAACAGGCGCTTAGGCCACTGAGCTAGTTCCCCCGCCCAAAGTCATAACCTCTTATCTCAAGGCTCAACCCGGTTGACAAGCCCTGGAATGTTGCCTGCATCCATCTGAGCTCAACCATTTAGGGAGACACTGAGAGCGACTGACATTTGGTTTCAAAGATCAGTATTTAGTTAGCCCTATTTGCATTGCTTAGAGCCAGTTGAAGGGAAAAGGAAATAGCTTAGCCAGCTCTGTACATATAAGTACATGGAGACAGAGTCAGATTTAGCCAAAGTGGAGGTAATTGCTCTGTAACCAAGGAGAATCGTGCAGGTAGGTGGTCCTTCACAGAAGAGTACTTGTTTCCACCATTTACTATGGCATTATTATTTCCAAAAAGTGCCTCTTTGTTTTGTAGTCATATTGCTTACTCATTAAATGCGGTAAGAATAAGAATAAAATATTATGCCTACTGAGATGGTTCATTTGAAGACTCAATTTAACTGAGGTAAGGGATATTCAGATAGCTGGCAAAGTATTATTTCTGAGTGTACCTGTGAGAGCAGTGTGGAAACATACCAGCAATTGTATCAGTACTCTAAGATCTGTCCTTACAGTGGGGTAGGAGGTATGCAACACATTAAGGGTGTCAAACAGAACACACCATTTACCTGAGCTAGAGCATCTAACTTCTCCTTTCCTACCTAACAAACAGATAACAATATCCTGCAAAGCTGAATGCTTTATTTTTTAATGAGAGAATGCAAAAATCAAATTACTTCCTAAGAAACTTTTTCTTATTTTCACTGGGGTTGTGATGGTCATTTAACTAACTCTTACTATCCACTATTTATTGTGGTACTTACCATGTAGTAGTTTCCCACTAAGTGTTTTTAATTAGTGAATGTATCAGTCAGGGTTTACTAGAGAAACAGATACAAGATAGACAACTGTGTAAGAAATTACAAGATTGGCTTAAAATGGTCAGCCACAAAGTTGAAGGAGGGAGTGTGCAGAGGGTGTCTGTGTGCTGGAGGTTAAAGGGGGGTCCAGCCCGAGGGCTGGAGCTTACTGCAGTGTCCTGTGCAAGTCCGTGTCAGAAGGCCGATGGGTCTACAACAGAACACTGAAGAGTTTACAATGAAGGCTGAAGAGTCTACAACAAAGGCTGAAGAGTCCCAGGCAGAAGCTGAACAGTCTGTGCCAGAAGCCAGGAGACGATGTCCAAGCTGAAGGCGAAGACTAGAGCTCCTCTGAAGAAGCAGCCCCCAGTCCCTCCTCCTTTGTCTTTTATTGTATGCAGGCTACTCCCCTGGGGTGGATGTAGCACTCACACTATCTGCCTGCCCTCCTCTTCCACAGGATAAGGATGTTACAAACTGAGGATGTTACAAACTAGGGACCCTGGCCCAATGCTGAATCACTTAAACTTCTGACCTTCTCAAATTGACACAGTGAGCAACATCCTAGAATGGTAACTGCTTGTTCTCTATACCCCAGGATGTAGAGCCTCGGAGTTTCTTAATTAAGCATCTAGACTTCTCAAGTTGACACAATGTACAAACCATAACAGGGTATGAATATATTGACTATTTATTTAACAGTTTGTTGTGCTAGCATGGTGCAACAAATTACCACAAACTTAATTGTTTCTTCATTTGTTATCTTTCAATTTCCACCAATCAAGAACCCAAGTCCAGGTAAACTGAGTACTGAACCCAGACTATCAAGATGCTGAAATTAAGGTGCTGGCCAGAGACTCAGTAGTCTTTTGCAGTGAAGGATCTTTTTCTAAGTGCAAAATTTATGGGCAACATTCATTACGAACAGTTGCAGTGGCATATACCTGTTATTCCAGCTACTCTGTAAACTAAAGTAGGAGAATTACAAGTTGCAGGCCAGCTTGGGCAACTTAGGCAGACTGTGCTTCAAGAAACTAAAACAAAAAGGTCTGAGGATATAGGTCAGTGGGAATATACTTCAGTGGTGAGCATTCCTGGGTTTAATCCCTAGTGTAGCAGTACTGACAAAGAAAAAAACTTAAGAAGTACCGCCTTGCAGCTTGTTCTAGTTATGCTATTATCACTGAATGAAATATCTGACTTAAGGGGGACTAACTTAAAGGAGGACAGGTTTATTTTGGCTCACAGTTTTTAGAGATTTCAGTCCATAGCTGGGTAACTCCATGGCAGGAAGGGAATGGTAGAAGGATCTGGCAGAGAAAAACTTCTCATTTCATGGTGACCAGTAAACAGAAAAAAGGGAAAAGCCATAACCTTCCAGGTCATGACCCCAGTGACCTGCCTCTTCTGACCAAGCTCCACCTCATAACAGCACTTTCAACATGAAACTCAACAGTAAATAAACCCTCTGATGAATGCAGTGCCCTGTGATCCAACTACCTTCCAAAATGCCTACCTCTGAGCATATGAAGTTTTTAGGGAACTTTCGAGATATAAACCATAACATAGCCATATTACTGAGGTCTTATTTTCTTGCTATCTACCAGGCAGGGATAGCTCTAGACTCCTAGAAGTCAAATTCAGCATCTTAACTCATGACTCCTAGAGGCAGTCACATGAGGTTATTTGATTTTTTCCATTCAGAAGCGCTGCGTGCATCTCTCTGACTTCATCAGACTTTTTAACTCCTCTCCAGTATGTTACAAGGAAGTTTTTCATTATGTTACAATCAAGGATTGACTATTTCACCATCATTCACCAAATATGGCATTACCAAGGGATTAACTATCCTATCATAATAACAAATTCTGTCTGCAAAGAGGAGACTATGCAATGGAATTAGAATTTTGGAGCCATCTGTTAATTCTTCCCAGTGTAGATGAGATGCATCCATTGCATATTAAAGTGAAAAATGAACACATGCATTTGATTTACATATGATTTGTTCATGATATAATTAAATTCCATGGTTTAAGCCATGGTTTCATATTAGGGTAATCTGAGACATGTCCAAGACCTACCTAAAATCATTTAAATGAGAATTTATGGAGTGTAGAGATAACTGGCTATGAGGTCATTAAAATAGATGATTTTTAAGATTTGGTCCATGCCTAAGATTTTTGGAACCAGGTATTAGTTACCAGAAAGAATAAAGGGGACAACTGCAAGTACAGCCCAGTGGGAAAAAGCTTGCCTAGAATGTGCAAGGCTCAGGGATTAACCTCCAGCACTGAAAACAAAAGAACAAAAATATGAATGGGGCATCACCAGGTGAACTGAAAGTGGTCAAAGAAAGCACTCATAATAGGAGTTATTGTAACAAAGTTAGTTTGGGAACCATTTTTAAGACTAAACTCAGCTTAGAAAAGACAATTTTGGGATGCTAGTATTGGTAATGAAGTTAGAATTGGTTCTGCTGACAAACTGAGTTAAATCTTATATCAAATATAGCAAAAATAGGTGTTTTTGACCACCTGCTTTGTGCAAGCTCCTATTGGACATCATACTATCATAGGAATAGAGATAAATTAGATCTTATCCTACCCGAAAAGAATAAAAAATTTAGCTGTGCTTCATTTTTAACTTAAGAGATGTTAAAGTTCTTTTCATGGTCATCTGAAAATACGACATGAAGGGAAGAGTTGCTATTTGATTTAAACCTGCAAAAGTAAGTTGAGACACCCCACATATGGAAGTGAGAGTCAGAGAGATGGGTGGAAAAGCTTCCAAAGCAGGAGGGTGTAATTAATGCATTTCCTTTGTACTCATCACTACTGAGTTTTACCTGCTGCTTCATGCTGCTTCATAATGCCCTACCATTAGTCAAACTACTAACCACGTTTTTAACACCCCTTGCCTCTTTTCTGTCTCAAAGAGACAACTGAGGGCTACCTCCTCTAGGAAAGCACTGATCACATCTGGTCTACTCTGCCTACCATACATTTCTCTGCTTGTCTCCAAGATATTTACAATGAAATTTCTCAGCTGAATTGTGGGTCCTTTGAAGTTGGGAACATGCTCAAAATTTTCACTTTTAGGCCTTAGCTTATTACATAACTTGGCTGAAAATAAATCATAGAAATAAGAAGGTCTAGACTGTAAAATTTCTGTAGTTTTTGGCATCATAATTATAAGAATTGAATTCTTAACTAATTTCTCTACAGGTTTTTTCCTATAACTAAACTTAAACCAGTTACCAAATTTTAAGGTGTTTTTTTTTCATGTAGGAATTCGATCATATCTTTCTCCTCATTAGAATACTTGCTCAGTACCATCTACAGATAGTTTTCCATCATCTCTATAAAGTTTTCTCACTTCTTTTCTATGATGGAAGACTTGTTTCCTACTTCTGCTCTTTATACTTGCTCTTTGTACTCCCTGACTATCTTTCTTTATCACACAGTGTAGCTTCTCCCTTTCTTCATTTTTCAGCTCACTGACACATCCTCATAGCAGCACCTCCTGTTCACAATTTACTCCTTTGTCCTGCCTCCCTAGCCCTCATTTTCTTTGTAGGTAGCATTTCATCCAATCATCACTTATACCCTCTGACTAAAAGAGAAGCTATAAATACAGCAGAAATATTCTTTCATTTGCTTTTATATCTGTAGTCCTAGAATAGGGCATGGTGCATGATTAGTCACTGGTATTATTTTAATAATTGAAAATTATGCCATAAGAAAGAATAACTTGTTTGCTAACTCATCTGACTTGAAAAAAAATTAAGACAGAGTTAGAAACTTGACTCAGCAAATCATATCTAAATTCAGATACCAAATCTCTGTATCAGATATAGGTTTGACATTCTTTTATTGGCAAAACGAGTAGCCCAGTATGAAAAATGGAATGGACTCCTAGTAAAAAGTGTAAATTGATTTACTTTCCAGCATGTCATATTTCACAAAAACGCAGCTCTTTCTTCCATCTCTTGATTATATTCTTTACCACAAGCAGTGTATTAATTGCTTGCCATTCATTTCTGGCTAAACTTCAAATGGATAAACAAGTTAGGTGGCATTTAAACAATGGTGACATTTACACTACACACTCAGAATCTTCTTTCAAACATAGCAAGTGTCTTCCAGACTTCAGAGAGTAGTCAGTATAATCTTCACTTGGCATTAAATTAATCCAGTAATTAAGAACGATGTCACCTGCAAAACCTGTAGGTGTCATAGGATGTCCCCTATTGTTTTCATTATTCTCAGTGTATTATTTTTGGCATTATAGTACTTTTTTTTCCCTTGAGCAGCTACCATGCATCAAATTCCTGGCAAGAAGGGAATTACAAGATGTAGCAAAGATACTTATTTTGCCTTTGCTATTATGAAACCGATAGCTGTCTCATGTTTCATAAACTTCAGCACCAATTGCATCCTAAAACATCCATTTGCTCATTAAATAAAACATGGAGCAGAATACAAATATGAAACTTCCATGTTATATTACTAGAGAGGAAATGCTGATTTATCTCCCTTCCACAGAAAACAGAAATTGGAAAGATCAGAAAAACAAGTGAGATTTTGGACATAAATCTGAACACAGCCATTACAACAAATGACTAAGAGGTGCTTGTATTGTTGTCTACATCTCAGCAGAAGATAAACACAATGGATTTAAATTTGCCTAAGTCTGTGGAATAGTTATGATATAGTAACAACAGCCAGACTGAATTTTACTCCTGATTCCCCCTCTGAATAATCATATGGTCTGGGTCATGACACTCCAACTTTCTAAACCATAGTGATTTCATCTATGAAATTATAACATAGGATTCCCAAATGTTTTCTAGCTTGGAAATTTCGCAGACCTGGCCCATGTATATATCGAAAGTTTTCAGTATTTTTAAAATAATTTATAAGACATTGCTTGATATTGAGAGAAATTAATGAGCCAACACACCCCAAATTATAATCTTCAATTTGCAGATAAATAAATTGAGGACTTACTTGTCTAAAGGACACATTTTAAGTAAACAAATTATAGCTCTTTTGTGGATTCTACCTTGTGTTTCTTAGGAATTATAGTAAGGATGAAAAAGTATTAATTGAAGATATTTGGGAAGCATGCCTGAAAGATATTCTTGAAGGAAGACCATCAGATATTTATCTAGTCCAAACTTTGAATTCGTGTTGAAATCTCTTCCAGTTACTTACTGACGGCTGACTGTTCTCACCATTCCCTCACACTTTTGGGAAGAAGGTAGTCCTTTCTTACTGACAGAGTCTTTTTATCATTTGTGGACATTGCTGCTCTTTTTGTCTTCTAATATTAAGGAGAACATATTGAATTTAAAAAATTGATACTCTCCATGTTCATGTGAGACGTGGAAGTGATGATGCATGTCTAATGACTACTTAGGCAAAATCGGACATTGAACAAATATTACCAAAAATTGAATGCAATTCAGAAGCATATCTCTTTTAAACGTGGTGGAATAAAATTAGTAAGGCCCCTTCATAGAAGGGAGAAAGATGATGATATCAGGTAAAGATTTGAGCAATTTTATTTTACAATGGTTATAATTGGTGTTGATGATTCTCCATACATTCATTCTTCTACCTAAGATTTACTGATTTTTCTCTGTTGCTAGAACAAGAGTACAGCAGTGTTCTTCTAAGTGGGAACAAAGCAATGCCAATTTTGCATATCTGTATACTGTTATCTTGACCTCTTCAAGGAAAGAGTTAATAAGCAAACTTCTAGTATTATGAAGAAGGAGAATATGAAAAATGAATTGGAATTCCCATTGCCTCAGGTATTTTCTTGGTTGCAGTGCTTTTGTTTCCATGCTTCCTGCCCACAATCTTGATTCTTGATATTTCTTCTTCTACCTTTACTGGTATTCTCTCTTTTGGTCTCCTTTCAAAGACCTAGCTTCTGATTCTCCTGGATGTTAAGTAATCTTCCCATATCATAAAAACTTTGTAAAAAAACTCTTTCTCCCCTTATTTGCATAATTATTTCCTGTATTATGGTTATTTCTGTATTGTCTTTTCTCCTCTATTAAATGTTGCATTTATTGGAGACCAGACGGCTCTTCCACAATCACAGTCATCCAGACATTCCAATTGCTGTCTTGATTATATAAGCATTCTTAGACACTAAATATCTTTAGAAACAAATGATCAAAATATTTGTTGCATATTTATCATTATTTAAATTTAAATTTCTTATTTGATTTTTTCAAGGCTACTATGTGAAGGATTAATCTAATACCAAATCAATTTTATAGAACACTTCATGAATTTCTGTACATACTTTATAAAATTTTCTCCTAAACAAAAAGAAGAAAAGATTGAAGAAATTCTATAATGCATTAGTCTGTCTATTACTGGGAGGACTTAGGCTTGTTTTTAATTTATGAATGAAGAAATTAACATATATTTTAAAACTTGAAAAATGTGCTTTGTTGGAAAGGAAACAATTTTATTTTGAAATTTGTAATTTTTTTTGAAGAGAATATAACTAAATGAAATAAAACAGAACAGACTCAATCACAACAAAACAACGAACATGGTACAGGACTTCAAAACAAGGTAAAAGGAAATCAATAATGGCTACCATAGTGCCTCTTGTTATCTTCAAAATAACTGCTCATACTATCAGGCATAAATATAATCAAACAAAATAGAACAGAATAAAAACAGTAAAAAAAAACAATAAAAGAAGTACAGAACTTCAAAACAAGATAATAGTAAAGCAACAGTGGCTACCATAATGCGAAATTTGAAGCATTATTTACGTCAGTATTAACCCACATACTTAATCATCATGTATGTTGCTTGGCAGAGAATACAATGAGATGCCTCACGCTGATAGGGCATATATTATTCACTCTAGTTTGGTAAACTGTGAATACACAAGTGAATCTTTTTAAATAAATAACCATCCTCTTGCAGAAAGTAAAATTCCTTATCTGGTCATTTCTATTGGAATTTTGAGAAATGCTGTGTCCTGCACATTTTTAGAAGACAAACATAAATCTTAGCTGTGGCTTGTCTTGGAAGCCTTAAAGCATCTTCTGCATTTAGACTGCATCATTCATGCACACATAGTTCTTCAACTGCTGCACCTTACAGAACATGGCTAAGCCTGGGAAGGATACAGCTGACTACATGTTTATTAAATCAA
>RJWT010009760.1:10693-24952 GCA_004365215.1 Cuniculus paca | reverse complement strand
CGGGGGGAGGGGCACTTTCTCTCTCCTTACTTTTCTAGTTTCCAACATGCAGTAATACCCCCCCGAAAAAGAGTCCATATAAAACTTTAAAAAACAGAATACACATACACAAATACAGATATACATGAGAATGAGAAGCAAGAAAGCAAAAGATCTCAGAACACTCCCCCCCATTTCTTTCCCTCTACAAATCCCTATTCTCAAATTTATCTTATGGCTTCCTGAAAACACTGTACATATCTGCACTTTCTTGGTTTTGTGTTTTCTTTCTATAATATAGCATGCCTTTCCTACTGATTAAACTCCCAAGGCCCATTATCTAAGAACTCTAAGAACTCATACAATAGTTAATAATCCAGGTAATGTTAACCAAGTAACCCTTTTCCGATTTGCCATAATATAATAAACCCATGTAACTTATAAAATCATTTGCTAATTTTCTCCTACTCCCCACCAAACACCTCCAGACATCCTGAGAAAAGGAACTTTAAGGGCCGGGACCCCACCTTATTCAATTGTGTTTTTCAAACACCTGGCAAATTCCATACTGAAAAAAGAATGCGTAAACCAGGAGTGGTGGCTCACGCCTGTAATCCCAACACTGGGGAGGCTGAGACAGGAGGATCATTTCAAGACCAGCCTGGGCCACAAAGTGAGCTCAAAGCCAGCCTGAAAGACATAGCAAGACCCTGTCTCAAAAAGACAAGGGCCAGGGATCTAGCTCAGTGGCCTAAGCGCCTGCCTGGCAAGGGCGAGGTCATGAATTCAATCCCCAATGCCACACACACACACACACACCAAAAAAAAAAAAAAAAAGAATGTGTACAGCAAGAAATACAGAGAGATATTACTTTGTTACTGTAAATAAACTAATGACTTAAGCAATACTTTTCAAGGTTATAATTTGGTCTCTAATGCAGATGGCTCAATAGAGGAAAAAAAATTATTTCAGAACGTATTTTTATCTGATTAGCAACAAAACTTGACAGCAAAATACTAAAAGATTCTGACCAAAACACCAATAATTATGACTACTTAATTTTTAAATACCAAAATATCTGTAATATAGTAGGCAAATGATTTTTGTTATTTTGTTTTGTTTCCCCAGACAGGCTCTCGCTATATAGCCCAGGTGGACCTTAAACTTGAGGTGATCCTCCTGCCTCAGCCTCCTGAGTGGTGGAATTACAGGCAAGTGTCACTTGTAGCATAACAAAAGATTTCTTAATCTTTCATAATGTTTTCAGAAAAACATTTAGAACAAAATTTAAACCCTGAAGCTCATCAAATTCATTTTACATAGCCTTCTAAAGTAGTTTCAGGTCACTTTTTAGAAACATTAAAAAATTGAGAATTTTGCATTTTCACAGATGAGTAATCTTGAACAAGATGAAAAAGATATGGATTATTAATATTAGATTCATTTGAATTAAAAGCTTTGTTAAGTAATCACTAATTTAAAATATTACTTTCTTCTGAAGGCATTTGACAGGTCTCTCTCCAGTATTACGGAGCTGATTAGAAACACTACAGCAGTAACAAAAGTGAAACAAAAGTTACATATAGTTGTAAAAACGATAATTGAAGGACTGAAAGCAAGTGGAGTCTTAAAAAATAGTTTTAGTCTTTAAAAACAGTATGACTTCTCTTGAGGGGGAGGTTTTATTATAATAGTGTTTCTTTAGAGAAATTTTTTAAGGAGAAATTCCTTTACATAAGTAGTAGACTTGTTTTAATTATAAGTCTCTTCTTTCCACTCTGAATGGGCACTCTGTGGTTACTGATCATACTCAAATAGTCTCCTAACCAAAACAGGAAAGGCAACACCTGAACATCTTGGTTCTGGGTACCCTCACTATCCCAGTCCTATTAGTGAAGCCATCTTTAATACAGCACAGTTCAAACCTACAACTCTGCTATCACCAATAAGAAAAAACATCTCCCAAAGTCTTTCCATCTCAGTTAACTTTATCAGAAGTTCTTCTTCCAGAATACCATGAAAAGAGATATAATCTTCCCCATTCCATAACACACATATGAATGTTTTCAGAGGGTACATGGGTGTATGGTATTTTAAATAACTCCAGACACAAAATACATCAAATTCCTGATTTAAAGTAACTCTGAATAAGCAAGTAAATTCACAATAGTTCATGCTCCTAGAAATAACTAGTGATTTCTCACAATGAAAAAGAGAATTTTACATGACTCTTTTCTTTAGACGTTCTGAAGCCAGACCAAAAATCTAACGACTTTTCTATCAGAAGGTAAAAATAAGTAATATTCCTGCAGTTGCTTTATACTGCAATATTTATTTTGTTTTGGGGAAAAGGCAGACTTAACTTAGCTATGAGCATAAAAAAGCAACAGAAAGCACTGATTTTAGTAATCATCTTTCTGGAGTGACTCCACCTTACCTTGGTTTGGAATTCCATAAAGCTCTTCTCTGAACATTGCTTCCTGTCTGAAAACTAAGAACCAAAACCAGAAACTTCAAAGTTTCTCTGTCTATACAGACATCAATAAGCTAGTTTTAATATTGGACTAAATTTCAAAATTCTATTCTCTGTTCCTACTTTGCAGAAAGGTATACATGTATCGAGACAATTTCTATCAATTTTCAGCTAAAAGTATCAGTTTTGCTGTTAGAGCTCTTTATTTTCGTACATAAAAGGAAGTGGGTTTTGATACTATCTCAATGTTCTTCCTGTCTTACAATGCACTTGAAATAAAGTGATGTCACATTAAGAATAAAAGTGCTAAATAAGAAAAAAAAATAGGCACAATTATTTGCTTCAGCTTTACTGATAATGGCAACAGATCAAGAACTGCCTCGTTGCATGCTGCTGCTATCACTGGCTGGCTGTAAGTCTGTTTTTTCTTTCTTTTGTTTTTTTTTCAAATCTGTTTTATTTCAAAGAGAAAAAAGCCAAAATAAAACAAAATTTCAAAACACATGTGTTGTAGTAACATTTATAAATATGATATACACCTTAAAAATAGAGGTATCTATACCATAACAAGTGATCCACAAACTAGAGACTAAATCATTTTTTAGCTTAGCATTTACCTATTTCCTGAAAATATCACTGCTGCTGAAATAGATATAACTAATATGATAACATGTATACCTTCCGCTCCACCTTCCAAACTTTTCTCTTCTCAGCTCAACTCTACAAAGTGAGCTATGGTCAGAAAAGAACTTTATAGAACATTCCACCTTACTGTGTTCTAAGGACAAATAACCAATATGGTGATGATTTGTAGGAGAGAAATGAATCAAAGTCCAAAAATGTTCTGAATTTGACATTACCTTCCTGTTAATGTCTTCTATTATTACACAGAGTGTACAATGAGCATTATGCTACTTGAATGTAGTTATTAAGTTAGTGACACTGGGGTTATACTATTATTTCTTAGATCTTTCACTATCTTGATACATTCATTTCAAATTCTTAATGAGAACTACTAGTAACTATTAGTTCTGAGCAGAATACAATGGCAACGATGGAAATAGTCACTATTCAAAGTAACTTCTATAGCATATAGAAATTGAGGACTCCAATTGTAATCTCGGACAATGATTTTGTTCCACATTTACTAGACCAGCCTCCTTTAATATTGATTTCCCTGTTTTAAATTCTATCTAGAAAACATGAATTTTGCTAATGGTTTCCTTCGCCTGATGGCTTGATTTGGTTCCCAATCTTAGATCTCTAATTTCCAAACTTAAAAGTTTAATCTGAGGATAAGAAGCGAAAAGAAAGTCTCTTTTACTTTTAGCTTTACCATTCCAAAACCAGGTGCCTGACTGACCCTGAAGCACACACCTCCTTCCACTACTGACAGGGACTACTTCATACATCTTAGAAGTCTGGATACTTAGCAGGCTAGTCAGGAGAATCAAGAGTTCAAGGTCAGGCTCAGCTACATAGTGAGTTTGAGACTGTGTTTCAAAAAAAAACAGTCCCCAAAATAAAAAAAATTATGGGCAGAGCTCCCTACTTTGTCTTGTTCTCATTCCATTCATCCCTAAAAATTGAGGTCTGGGTGACTCTCCAATTATGATCTTAAAGCTAAGATATTCTGATTTTAAGTGTGCCCAAATTGTGCATCTAGTAGCTATTTACAAAAGGGCCAAGATGAGGGCGACAATCTCAGTTCTTTCCAGGAATAGCACACACACATTAGCACAGGGATGGTAATGAATCAGACCTATTTTTCTGATACAGACATATTAGTGAGTTCAGAGGTATTCAAAATTAATGTGCTTTAGGGCCAGCGATTTAGCTCAGCGGCATAAGTGCTTGCCTGGCAAGCGTGAGGTCATGAGTTCAATCCCTGGTGCCGCAAAAAAACAAAACAAAACAAAACAAAATCTTGAGTGTCTATTTTACTCAGAAATATCAGTATCTTTGTAAAGGGTTCAAGAGTTGGCTTAAAAGTTGCCTTGAGTTAGTAATACGCATTTGAGAGTTTGACTTGCCCTTTATAAATTATAAATATTGGGATTAAAAAAGATTTGACATCTTCAAAGAGATCCTGACATGAAACTACAGAAAATTCGACAGGAATGGGTAATAAAATGTATTCTCAACAGGAAAATCCTTTCCAGGGAAGCTGTTGCAATATAGACATCCCCTAAAGAAAGATTTTAGGGAGAGTTATGAAGCAGATACCAAATGGGATGAGAGCAAAGAGAAACAAACTAGATTTCATATTTGCTGCTGGAAATGAAAAGCATCCTTTTCCTAAGTGAGAAGAGAGCTGTTAGAATAGTAAGCACTCAAAGTTTAAAACAGGATTAGACCAGCACTCGGGAGGCTGAGACAGGCGGATCATTGGAGTTCGAGACCAGCCTGGGCTACAAAGTGAGCTCAAGGCCAGCCTGAATGGCATAGTGAGACCCTGTCTCAAAAATACCAGGGCCGGGGATCTAGCTCAGCGGTCTCAGCGCCTGCCTGGCAAGCACAAGGTCATGAGTTCAATCCCTGGTGCCGCAAAAAAAAAAAAAAAAAAAAAAAAAACCCAGAGCATTAGAGCAGCAATTAAATAAGAACTCTTTAAAAAGGTTACAGATAACCAAGGGCTGAAAACCCAGCTAAAATCTGAAATATTCCTAAATGCATATGCCTATTTAAGTTAAAGTTAAAAATTCAGTTTCTGGGGGCTGGGGAATTTAGCTCAGTGGCCTAAGCGCCTGCTTGGCAAGCTTGAGGTTGTGAGTTCAATCCCTGGTGCCGCAAAACAAACAAACAAACAAACAAAAAAGCTCAGTTTCTGACTAGACAAAAAAACAAACCTAGACACAGACCTCACTTCTCTCACAAAAAGTAACTCAAAGCTGGGCACAGTGGTGTGTATCTATAATCCCTGTCATTTGGGAGGCTAAGACAGAAGGATTCTAAATTGGAGGCCATCTGTAAAAACCTAGCAAGACCCCATCTCAAACTTAAATGAAAAAAGGAAGTTCCATGGTAGCCTGTGCCTGAAATGCAGGACAAAAAGGAAACTGAGGCAGGAGGACTGAGAGTTCAAGATCAACCTTGGCTACATAGTGAGACTATCTTTAAAAAGGGGGGAGAGGGATATAACTCAGCACTCCCTGGGTTCCATCCCCAGTACTATGAAAAAACAAAGCAATTAGAAATGGATCACAGAACTAAACACAAAATTATAAAACTCCTAGAAGATAACAGGTAAAAACCTATGTTACCCTGGGTTTGGGGGTGGTTTTTTAGACACAATCCACAAAAGAACGGGACTGCATTAAAATTTAAAACTTCTGCTCTGTGCAAAAAAAGTGACAGTAGAATAAAAAGTCATGGTTTTGAAGAAAATATGTGCAAAATAAAAGACTGTTACTTGAAATATACCAACAAAGCTTGAAATACCACATCAAAAAAAGAAAGAAAGAAAAGAAAATGGATCAAAAGGCCTGAACACATCTCACTAAAGAACATAACGACGGAAAATAAATAAACAAAAAGATGCTGTACATCATACACAATCAGGAAAATGCAAATTAAAATAAATATGTACCTATAGGGGGGCCAAACCCTACAGACAACACCAAATGCTGACAAGGATGTAAAGCAATAAATAGAACTCTGACTCCCTGCTGGTGGAAATGCAAAAGCCACTTTGGTGAAGTCTAACTGTTTCTTACAAAACTAAACATACTCCTTCTGCATAATTCCACAATCACATTCTTGTATTCTTCCAAAGGAAATGAAAACTTATGCCCATGCAAAAACTGCACACGGTTTACAACAGCTTTATTTTTAATTGACAAAATATGGACATAACCAATATGACTTTTAATAAGAGAAAGGATAAACTGGGGTTCACTCAAACAATGGAATCTTCTTCAGTGCTAAAAAGAAATGACCATCAAGCCATCAGCTGGCATGGAGGAATCTCAAATGCCATTATTACTAATACAGGATGCCAGTATGAAAAGATTCCAACTATATGAGATGCTGGAAAAGGCAAAACTATGAAGAGAGTGAAAAAAACATCGATGGTTGCCAAGAGGAGTAACAGAGAGTTGAGTAGATGGAGGATAGAAGAAGTTTGGGGCAGTGAAACTTTCCTGTATGTTACTATCATGGTAAACACGTCCTTATGCATTCTACTATCTGTTCAGTGCCTTAGAGTGCATGCCACCAAGAGTAAGCCCTGATTCTGGGGGTAACGATGCGCCAATGTAGTTCCATCAACTGTAACAAAAGTACCACACTGGTGAGGAATCTTCAAAGTGGAAAAGGATATGCCTGTGTGGAGGCAGAGAGCATGGGGGCAATTTATGTACATTCTACTCAGTTTTGCTGTGAACCTAAAGCTGCCCTAATAAAGAAAAATATAATTCCTGGGTCACACTAGTCATAATACGTCCATGTGGCTAGTGTGTTGTGTTGGACAGTATAGATACAAATAGTTTGCACTATAGAAACTACTAGAAATACTCATTTAGAGGGTAAAGAAAAGAGACTGACTTGGCCTGGAATCTAGGAAAAGAGAAGCTATTAATAAGAGTATTTGTCCTAAACAGCATTCAGTATTGTATTGAAGGATCAGGTAATTTACCTTTCCTTTTCCACCTGCTCTTTTTTCCCTCTTTGTTGCTGCCACCATCACTGCTGCTGCTGCTGTTCTCAGAACTCTGGGAATCTGACTGACCATCACTGCTTTCTTCTGAACCTTCTGATAGCTCTTTCACCCCATCCGGCACATCTTTCTGAAAATGCAGGCATCCAATTAGGATTAATTATTACCATAACAGCAAATAGGAATGAAATTCTGATATGCAATGTTGCAACTTAATTGTACTGGCTATTTTTTTAGTATTATAAGACATAGTAGCAGAACTAGCAATATTTTCTAAATTCCTGTCATTTCTCTTTCTTGGATCAAATAAGCAAATGTTTCCATCTATATTCTAGGATAAAAATTATACAAAACATTTGTATACAGGCACAACACACAGCCTTAAATTAGACAAAAATTGGGCAGATGTAAGCCCAAGTAAATGATGTGTTTAGAATTAATATTTATATATATATATATATATATATATATATATATATAATAATGATGTCATTAAATATACACGTATCTGTGTAGGTACCACCATGTATTCCGAATTAAATTAGAAAACTGGAGGCCGGATGGCAAGAGATAGTACAATATTTTATTCTAAATGGATCTTAGATACTGGTTAATAAGTACCAAGGGTCAAACAGAAAAAGGAACATGTTTTTAAAAAATCCTATCCATCTTGTTGGTTTTGGAACTTATTAAATAATAAGAATGCTAATCAGAAAGGGTAAATGTGCCAGCTTATTACGTAAAAGAAATAACAGAGTAATTGTAAGATCAAGAACTAGGGAAACAAGATTTTCTGGCTTTATCTTCTAACTGCACAGCCTTGGTCAAAGCATTAACCTCTCACCGGGGCGTGGTGGCTCACACCTGTAATCCCAACACTCGGGAGGCTGAGACAGGCGGATCGTTGTGAGTTCGAGACCAGCCTAGGCTACAAAGTGAGCTCAAGGCCAGCCTGAATGGCATAGCGAGACCCTGTCTCAACAAAACAGGGCTGGGGATCTAGCTCAGCGGTCTAAGCGCCTGCCCGGCAAGCGCAAGGTCGTGAGTTCAATGCCCGGTGCCAAAAAAAAAAAAAGGCATTAACCTCTCTTGGCTCGATTTCCCTGACTATAAGGTGGGGATAACAATATTACCTCAAAAAAAACCATTCAGAAATTAAATGACTTAATTAATATAAAATGTGTGCATAAAAGTTCAATGTTACTATAAATTTATGTTGTATATAAAAACATACATGCATAAATACAGACTAGTGAATGTTGTAAGTAATGCTTACAGATTTTTTCCAATTTTGTTTTACTATAATTTAAAATTAGATTAAAAAATAATTCTGACAAAAACAAAATGTGACCCTCCTATATATAATTGACATTCATGTGACACTACAGCTAATATCATAAACTCTGATATAGTAAGGAACAATTTTTCCACTTAAATTTATATCCTAGTGCCATTTCTCTGCAAGTCATCCCTTATGTTACACACTTTCTTAAAATACAGACCCCATATTTTTCTATTCTTTCCTTCAAAATGTAGGACAGCTTTTACAGTTACTTGTCAGCCAGGTATCTTGACCTGTAGTAGGTTCAACAAGTATCTGAAATACAAATATAATTAACTTCTTTTTGTAAAAAACTTAGGATCCTGGGATCATCTGCTCATGTTCCAAATCTTAGAATCTTACCACATTCTCTTTCACTCTAAATGTGGTATTTTGTATTTCTGTAATGTCCCTTATTCCACCTCCTTTACCACTTTCTTAATTTAGGGTTCCAGTTTCTGCTCCAGACAACTATAACCACCTTTTTTCTTGCTTTACTCTGAAATCACTTGATTACATTGTTGTTCGGGAAACCCTCTGCCATCTAATACATACATACACGCACACATACACACACAAACACCACACACACATGCCATAAACGGCTCAGTCAGGTTCAAATGCTCCAAACTTTGGCCTCTACCTAATGTTTACCATACTCAGATGCCTTAACAGAAGCTCACACGCAGATTATGGTCTAACTACTCCAATTTTCTCTACTTTCAGATCCACTCTGAATAATGTTTGCTTGAGCTATTTTCATGTCTTACAAGGCTCCTAATTCCCTCTACTTATCTGTTAAAGCCCAGCTTAAATCTTACAAGCTAACAATAATAACAAAGTTTTTAGATCTCTTTATTCAAAATTAGCTTTTATTTTATATCACTGTCACAGTATTTTATCACACAGTGCTAATATAACATAGTATAATAATATAAACTAGTAATACAATAAATATATTATTTGGTCTCCATTCATGGTTCCTGACATGGAGCTCCAAAACTCATACAATTTCTCGAGCAACCATGGTACTAGAAGACTTTTTTGTAATATTTGCTCTCTGATCTTGGTTCCTGAGACACAGCTTCTAAGACCTCTGTAATTTACAGGTCTGTCTGACAAAGCTCCCAAGTGCCTCAGGATCTCTTGGGTAACAGCAGCTTTTCTTTAAGCGAGATGACACGGGATAGCCTCAGGATGAGGGTGAACCAAGTGAACCAAGTGAGCCAACTACGTTATGAGAAAGTTGGAACTTTCAGTCCAACCTCCCAGGAGTAGAGAAAGCACTAAAGATTGAACTAATCACCATCAGCCAATGATACCACCTAATGAAACCTCCATAAAAACTCAGAGGACTGGGATTCAGATGAGCTTCCAGATAAGTTGAGCAAAGGTAAGTGCCTTAAGGATGGCCCTCCAAGAGAACATGAGCCTTCTCTCACACCTCATTCTGTGTGTCTTCTATCCGCTATTCATCTGTACCCTTCCTAATACCCTCTATTTAAACAAAAAACAGGTAAATAGCTGGGGTTGATGGCATATGCCTATAATCCCACAGTACCTGGGAGGCTGAGGCAGGAAGACTGCCATGAGTTGGAGGCCAGCCTGGGTTACACAGGAGACCCCATATCAAAAAATCAACATCCCCCCTCAAAAAAGGAAAAACAGTAAATAAAAGTAAAGTGTTTCCTTAACTTCTGTGAGCTGTTCTAGCAAATTAGTCAAATCTAAGAAGAGAGTTATGGGAACCCCATTATAACATCTCTGTAAGAATTACAGGCTATAACCTGGAACTTGTAATTGGTATCTAGAATGGGAGATAATGGTGGGAGTTGTCTTGGGGAAACAGAGCCATAATTCGTGGGATCTGACACACCATTTCCAGGTGGATAGTGTTAAAAACTGAGCTGAATCAGCGGGTACCCTGCTGTTGTCTACTGGAGAACTGCTTGGTATGTGGGGAAAAACCCCACAAAAGTATTGCACTGAGTGTACACTCTGGGTTTTTTCTTATATCATCAATGGAGTAGGTATCTCATGGTTGTTATTAAAATTATAAAGCTCTAGAGCAGATAAAATCTCAAAACAGAAAGTCCTATGTGGGAATAAAGTCTTATAACCTCAGGAAGTTAAACACAGGAGGCAATATAGGCAGGTTAGATCTTTTTAATGTTAATAGGCTAATCACAATTACAGAGGATAGTGGTGACCACAGCTTGGACCTACAAAGCTAAGAGGAGACAGAGTCTCTCATATACACGGACACTGCTATTGCCTGTGAAGCATTCATTCTGTCTCCTGATAGACTTACTTTGGGCAACAATTCCTTTCCTCAGTTCACCTGTCTGGAGTGGGCTTAGTCTCAACCTCACATCAAGGATGACCATGATTTTAACACCAGCCACTCAGTCAGAAGAACCTATACATTTGCCAAAAGCCACTTTCAGGTATGGCCGTATTAACTGATCAACTAAGCCAAATCCTGGGTTTTTCTCTCTCCAGGCTTATAGTATACAGAGTGGGAACTAAAATTAAAGACATATATGATGAGGAAAAAAGAAAGCTAACCCAAAGAGAGTGGAGACACCAAGCCCTGATATGATTTGAACCACCTGGATCTAGCCTGATATCCCTAGAATTCTCAGTTACATGAACTACAAAATTCTGTCTCGCTCCCACTCATTCAGAGCTGTTTTGACTGTTGGTAACTGAAAGGATATTGATAATCAAAAGTCACTTTACTGCAGGAATTAAGCTATTAACCTGCTTTTTGTAGAAGGAAAACAATGGGCTTAGGAGTTAAGTCATATCTGGGTTGATACTCCAGTTCTGATATGAACTGGCCAACACTAGTCAGAGCAATTCAATCTTCTTAACTTTGATTTTTTTTTCCACATTAAAAAAAAATCACAATCATGTTATATCAGAGAACTAATGAGAGAGTAATGTAAAGCTTCCAGTCATTATGTTTTGCATAACACCCAATAACTACTCAAATGGTACAAAATTCTTTAAAATCACTGGAGAAGCTAGAAGGAGTGGTATAATAATCCAAGTTACTTGAGAGGCAGAAGGGTTACAAGTTTGATCCTAGTCAGAGCAACAAGCGATACTCAGCCTTAACTTTAAAAAAAAAAAAAATTTACTCCCAGTTACCAAGGATGTTTTACAGGAGGATCTCTTGAGCCCCAGGAGTTCAAAGCCAGCCTGCACAACACAGCAAGACCCATCTTTTTAACAAAAATCACCAGAAGTCATTTTTATTTCATTGTTTCAAGACAATACTATCACAAGGAATAATTACTTTTCTGGTCTACTTATAGATTAGTAAAAAGAAAAAATACACATATACACACGTGTGCGCGCGTGGGCTGGCAGGGCAAGTGCTTAATGTGCATGAGGCTCTAGGTTCAGTCCACAGCATCCAAGAGGAAACAAACAATGTATGTGTGTACATGTTTTTTTTTTTTTTTTTTTTTTTTTTGCGGCACCGGGGATTGAACTCACGACCTTTCGCTTGCTGGGCAGGCACTTAGACCGCTGAGCTAGATCCCCAGCCCTGTTTTTGAGACAAGGTCTCACTATGCTGTTCAGGCTGGCCTTGAGCTCACTTTGTAGCCCAGGCTGGTCTTGAACTCACAACGATCCGCCTGTCTCTGCCTCCCGAGTGCTGGGATTACAGGCGTGAGCCACCATTTCCGGCTTATGTGTGTACATGTTATAGAGTTGAAAGTATTATCTCTTACTGAAAAGATAATACTTCTGTTCTCTTCAAGAACAGAATTCTGAGCCGGCCATGGTGGCTCACGCCTGTAACTTCAGTACTCAGGAGGCTGAGACAGGAGGATCATTGTGAGTTCAAGACTACCTTGGGCTACAAAGTGAGCTCAATGCTAGCATGAACTGCATAGCAAGACCCTGTCTCAAAAAGACAGGGAAGAAAAAAAAAAAAAAGAAAGAAAGAAAAGAAAAAAAATAGAATTCTGTCTATATAACTCAAGCATTAGGTATGATATCATTTTTTGTTTTTTCTTTTTAAATGACTTCCCAACAGAAATATTTACCTTCAAAGTATACACTCCCATTCTTCCTGGAACCTTATAGAAGATGCCTTCTTCACCTCGGGAGTTTGTATGTAGCATTGCATTCAGACATGCAAGAGGGGAAGTCCCACTGCAAAACAAAAACGAGATGATGACAATGGTGAACAGAGTGATTAGTCAGTCTCTCTCTCTCTCTCTCTGAATAGTCTATGTAACCCAGATTTGATTTTTTAAATGGGTAAATATTCCTTTAAACATAGTTTGTCAATCTAGAAAGAGATTGCCATGATTGAAATGGATGTAAAAATCATTCACATATATCTGAAGAAAAAATTTCCTTAGTTCTGATCTAGTGTCTAAATTTAAGTCAAGAAAAATACAGAGGTAAACATATATCCTGTATACATGCTATTTTAGCATAAGCTTTACAAATATTACAGAACAGTGTTGGGGGGGATCATACACAGACACTCAAATAAACGATATTTATCCTTTTGCTATTGCTGCACCAAACTAAATCTGACCTGTGAAACTAATATACTGCCTTCATTTCTTGTACTTAAAAATATCATGAGATCACTTTAAAATGCATTAAGTAGGCTTCAAAGTGTTTATTTTGAATACAAAAACTTAGATAAATGTGTGTAGTGAGATCAAGATACCATTAGTCTGACTGAGAGAAATCAGACTCAAATTTTTTTTTTTTTTTTGTGGCACTGTGGATTGAACCCACAACCTTGCACTTGCCAGGCAGGCACTTAGGCCGCTGAGCTAGATCCCCGGCCCAGATTCAAATTTTATGTAAGTCTTGTACTAATGTCAATTTACTGGTTTCCAACTATGGTACTGTAATGATATAAGATATCACCACTGGAAGAAGCTGAATGAAATGAACATGGGCTCCTATGTACTCTTTTTGCAGTTTTCTGTAAAACAACTGGAACCAGCTGTGCCTGGTGGTGCACACCTGTAATCCCAGCACTCGGGAGGCTGAGACAGGAGAATCTCTGTGAATTTGAGACCAGCCTGGGCTATAAAGTGAGCTCAAGGACAGCCTGAATGGCATAGTGAGACCCTGTCTCAAAAAGACAAGGGCCAGGGATTTAGCTCAGTGGCATAAATGCCTGCTTAGCAAGCACAAGGTTGTGAATTCCATCCCTGGTGGGGGGAGGGGGGTCTGGAACCACCGATCCAACAATTCCACTTAAAAATCTATCAATAAAGACATAAGGTCCCAAGGATTTTTTATGTGCAAGGATTTACTTCTTCCATCATTGTTAGCAGCATCATTATAAGCCAACAGGTGACCATATGTTAAAATAACTAACAGGACATAAACCATAACAGCTACATTAAAGCGAAAGAGTGCTAAGTTTCAGGAAATGTTTACTTAAGTCTTCACAAAAATCCTACCAGACAGGCAAAATTATACATTTTTACAGATGGGAAAAAAAAAAACCTAATGTACAGAGTACTAAAGAAGTTGTCCAAAACCCCCAATTAGTAAATTACAAAGCCAACATTTCCCTAAGAAAAAAACAGCCAGGCGTGGTGGCTCACACCTGTAATCCCAGCACTCAGGAGGCTGAGACAGGCGGATCGTTGTGAGTTCGAAACCAGCCTGGGCTACAAAGTGAGCTCAAGGCCAGCCTGAACGGCATAGTGAGACCCCTGTCTCAAAAACACAAGGGCCGGCGATCTAGCTCAGCAGCCTAAGCGCCTGCCTGGCATGCGCAAGGTCGTGAGTTCAATACCCCGTGCTGCAAAAAAAAAAAAAAAAAAAAA
>RJWT010009760.1:0-10593 GCA_004365215.1 Cuniculus paca | reverse complement strand
TTAGCTTAGAGTCTATGAAGGAAGAGCAGGGACCTGTCACACTGTGGTGCCTGCTATTATAACAGACATAGGTCTATAATCTCTGACCCAAAACACTCTGGCCAAATGTTTCAGACATTAACCCCATCATCCCCAGATTTTAGAAAAGGAGCCCAAAATACCTATAATTATATAACGATACCAAGGAAATTGGGGGCAGTTCTGTAATCATAATCAAACACAGTGAAATATGTATATTCAAACAAAGATTATGCACAGTTTAATGTCACTTCAAATGTCATCAGATGATGACTTTTGGTGTTAATAAATGAAGAATCATTTCTCAAGAATCTGGGATACTGCGATTATTGGGCAAGAGACTGCCAATTGATATATAAAGTAGTTTAAGTCAAAGCAAAAGCAAAAAAAAAGAAAAGAGAAAAAAAGAGAAAGAAAAAGAGAAAGAAAAAACCAGGCTTAATAACTAGAACAAAAATAAAACATTAACGATAAAAACAGCCCTTAAAGTGACACCTACAAAATGAAAGTAAATGGTACACACATCTGGAGAAAAATGTGATAGAGGGGTGAATCTGTACATGCTGTCATATTTTCCTTGCAAACCTGAAACGCATACCATTTTTAACCACATATATCATCAGAAAAATTTTTTAGTTTATCATCTGACTCATCTGACTCTGTAGTGGGCCAGCCAGATTCGATGATGTGTTATTTTATTGAAAGCCTCTGGGAAGCAGATTCTGCCTTCTATATTTGAACCTGAAAACATCTAGCTCCAGGAGCAGCTCACAATGGTCTGGTAATGATGATGATGGCTGTCAGCCTGCTGAGAAAGGAAAAAATACGAAGGTGGCACAGTTGAAGCTGCTATAGTACCTGGGTCGAGCTCGCCTAGTTTTTTCACTTACACTAAATGATAGATTTCCTTCAATGGTTAAGCCAGTTTATGTTGTGTTTTCTGTTACTGACCACTGAAAATAGCTGAAACAAGGTACCTTAGGTAAAAGTATTCAAATTTACAGATATGAAAAGGAACTACTAGAAAGAAACTAATACTTGAAAGTAAATGACCCTCTTATTAAAAACACATTAACTTTATGATCAATAACATCTATTATATGATAATGTAAGAAAGGGGAAGAAAAAAAGGAGAAGAGGCTATCTGAACTTGTACAGACTCAGTAATCAGAAACATGTTTCTAATTTTTTTTCTTAATCATGAACTTCAAGGGAAAAAAATCAAACTAGGATCTGGGCATGAAATTCAAAGGGGCAGCTTAAGTGACTATTTTCATTTATCATTTACTCTATCATGTGATGATCTATAGTGAAAAATATTTCCGTCACAGTGATGTTGGGATTTGACTTGGTCGATGAAATAGTAAGAGAAGTAGAGGCTCAAATGTATCTGTATTTGGTCTAGCCCTATGAGTGCTGTGACAGCACAGAAAACAACCCACAGACCATCAATAGTAACTTAGCCTAGGCTAAACTAAATAAATGAAGAAAAAAGGTAGAAAGGATGGAGGAGGCACAGAAAACGTCAACATTTGCAGAATCAAAGGAAGATTACATAAAACGTCTTTGTACTACATTTGCAACTTTTCAAAAAATCTACAACAAATAACTAAAATCAGAACTAAAAGTTAAAGATGAGCATTTTGTCCATGAGGAAAATATAAAACAATACAGACTATACAGACCAGAGAAAATGAATGAAGCACTGATTAATTTTGTGACATATTAACCGAAAAAGACTACATGTTATTTGATCTCACTTATGTAAATGTCCAGATATGGTCAACCTACAGAAATGGAAACTAAACTAGAGACAAGTAGTAAAAACATGCACAAATGCAGTAGCACTTGCCAAAAAATGATCCTTCTTGCCTGGGAGCTGGCAGAAGCCATGCTGGGCCTAGGACGAGTAACAGGCCAATTCACCATTCCCCTGAGCCAACCGGCATGTGGGCTGGGACACAAAGACACCCCTCCACTCCTCCTCACTACCGTGTAAGCAACTGGTGGATTTGGAGGACAGGATAAATTGATAGCATCTGAGGTACGAAAACAGCTTAATATTTCTATTATTTGATTGACTTTGCAGACATAAGGCTGGTAGTCTGAGCATCTATAAAGAGGGTAACAATATGCAATATAACAAAAATTTGGATTTCCTTGTTTTTGAAATCCAATATTCTGTTTTGTTTTATTCTGTTTTATTCAATGTTCTGTTTTGATTGGTTTCATTATGTCTGATGGTATGGGCAGTAATTTTGAAGATAACGAAGCATTATGGTAGCCATTCTTGATTTCCCATTATCCTGTTTTGAAATCCTGTATCACTAATTTGTTTTGATTGGCTTTATTCTGTTTCATTTTGCTTGGTTTTATTCTCTTTAAAAATACGCTTTTGAGGACTTCTGGGAAGATGGTGGAGCGGTAAGCAGCTGAGAAAACAACCTCTCTGAGAGTCACCATCCAGGCACTGGAATATAGCATCATGAGGAAGACAAGAAGCAAGGAAGTGGCTCCCCTGGACACAGGAAGAATTGAGTGTAAACTGACACCCACAGAGAGAGTAAAAAGAAAAACTCCAATGAAGAACGAGATGGTAGCTGGTGGTGCCTTCTCCCTGAGATGGGACTCAATGCAAGAGAGGAGCTGTTCGAACCTGGGGAAGCACGATGATGGTGAGGGTGATGGCTGGAGAACCCAGAGGCCTCTGCAGAGAGATGCAGCAATGGAGGACAGCAGCAGACGAGGAGGACTACCCTGGCTGGCAGTGAGTGCAGAGGAAACAGTCCTCCTGGAGGGAGAAAGCAATAATCTGGGAGCCATTTTGGAGACTAGCCTGAAGCCAGAACTGCTGATGGCTTCCTCTAGCAGCTCCTAGCTGGGTGCAGACCCATGGAAATTACTTGGATTGCAGTGAACCCCGTGAGTCTGATCTCAGGGCAGACCTGCTAAGGTTATCAACTACTCTGCCATAAAGCAACTGCTGGCTTCCTGGGATACAGCAGCACGATTCAGGACTCTATCTCCACAGGCTACTAGTGAAACCAGAGAATCCTGGAAATTGACTATGGTTTTCTTTTTCTTTTTTGTTTTCATATTGTTGTTGCTGTTTTTTGTTTTGTTTTGTTTTTTCTCTTTCTCCTTAATTGTATTTTTAAGCATGTGAAAGTGGTTCCTAACCTCTGTGTGGGTGTGGCTCTGTTCTGTTCTTCCTTTAAGCCCTTCCATCTCTCTTTTTCATTCTTCTGCACCAGTTTCCCCAAGTTGGTGTGATTCCCCTTTGTCCTCCAACCTTACTTCTAATCTCTTTCTCTTCTTCTACTTCTTTATTTTCTCCTTCATCCATTTTAAATTTTAACCCCAAGGGCAAAATTCACATTACACACTTACATATATTGCATATAATTATCCGGTTTCTTTTACATTCGTTATGTAATCAAAAATCTAGTTCATACAGTTAGAAGTTGCAAATTAGGGGTTAGGTCAGTTTGTTGTTTTCCAGGCCATGTTTGATGCCATTTCTACCACCACAGCATAACCAAAAGTGACAAAATGCTTCTAATCAGCCGTTGGTATTGGTATTCCATGACTGAGATTAACTAAGAATCACAGAAAATACGGTGTCACTCTGCCAAAGAACCAGGGACTAGGCCAAATGAGCAACAACTTCTCATCTCCAATAAAATGAAAATGTAAGATCATCCAACAGACTCAAAACCCAAAAACCAGCTATACCTGGAAGATACCTCAGAGAACTAATCTTTACCTAAGGGTCCTAAATACTACCAATAAAGCAACCCACCATAGGCAACTTACAAGCATCACACCAGGAATTAAACTTAAAAAAAAAAAAAAGACAGGAAAATAAAATGAGGAGACAGTTAAGCAAAATGCAACCTCAGACATCCAGTTCATCAAAGGCAAATCCAGGGGGGCAATGAGGCAAGACAATCCAAAAGCCCCCACCAGGTCTCCCTGAAATGGAAACAACAAAGCAAATGGATGAGGCTCTAGAAAAAATGAAATCAGAAACATTTTCTCAGATAACTACAGAGATTACCAAAATATACACCATGCTTAGCAACACTAGAGCAGACAGACAAAAAAATGGTCAACCTTGAGAAAATTAAGAAAGCATAGCATAAGAAAAAAATGGAATCCATAAAGCAGATTGAAACAGGTATCCAGGAGAAGAAAAACTTCACTGCAAGTATTTGAAGCAGACTAGGCCAACGTGAGGATAAGATCTCAGATACTGAAGACAGGCTTGAGTTAGACACCAGGAAATGAAAGATTTCTTAAAAATAGCAAGGGACGATGAGAAATCAATCCAGCAGCTGCTAGATGAGACAAAGAAGAGTTAAGTTAAGATTGACTGGAGTCAATGAACGAGCAGGAGATATCACAAATGACATTTAAAAATTGTTCACAGACATCATTATAGGAAACCTTCCTGGTAGACAAAAAGAATTTGACATATATAAATGAAGCACATAGCATTCTAATTAGCAATGATCAAAAAAACTATAGCCAGGCATATCAAAGTAAAGCCTCCAGAAATTCAACATAAGAATATTATCCCAAGCCGGGCGTGGTGGCTCACGCCTTTAATCCCAGCACTCAGGAGGCTGAGACAGGCGGATCATTGTGAGTTTGAGACCAGCCTGGGTTACAAAGTGAGCTCAAGGCCAGCCTGAATGGCACAGTGAGACTCTGTCTCAAAAAAACAGGGCTGGGGATCTAGCTTGGCGGTGTAAGCACCTGTCCGGCAAGCGCAAGGTCGTGAGTTCAATCCCTGGTGCCGCAAAAAAAAAAAAAAAAAAAAAAAAAAGGAATATTATCCCAAAAGCTGTTAGAGAAAAGAAATAAATCACTTCTACATGAAAGCCCATCACAATTACAGCTGACTCTAGCATAAACTCTCAAGTCAAGGAGAGCCTGGAGACAAGTACTCCAAGTTCTAAAGGAAAACAACCTTCAACCCAGACTGCTGTACCCCACAAAACTATCTTTCAAAATTGATGAAGAAATAAGATACTTCCATGATAAAGAACATCTAAGGAAATTTATGACCAACAAACCAGCACTCCAAAATGTTCTGAAGGACATTCTAGAAAGAGATAATATGGACACAGCTCCATGAACCCAAACAAAAGGAGTCCACCAGGGAAGGCAAATAATTGGAGGGAAAAAGAGGGGAGCCAACAACAGGAAAATAACATGACAAGGATAAGTCAATACATATCAGTTTTAACCATCAATGTTAATGGTCTCCATTCACTAGTCAAGAAACGGATTAGCAGAATGGATTAAGCAGCAAGATCCAACAATATGCTGCATACAAGAGACACATTTACTTCAAAAAGAAATTTACAGACTGAAAAGCAAAGGATGGAAAACAATACTCAATGTGCCAGGAATCCAGAAAAAAGCAGGGGTATACCTATTCTATTTGCAGACAAAGTGAATTTCAAGCCAAGACTAAGAGAGATAAAAAAGGTCACTACATCCTTGTAAATTCAACAATCCAAGAGGAAGCGATTACGATCATAAATATATATGCACCCAAATATATAAAACAATTACTAATGGACATAAAAAAATAAAATAAGCCCTAATACAACTGTATTGGGAGACCTCAATACCCCACTGTCACAAAAAGACAGATCAACTTGACAAAAAAAATCAACAATGAAATATTAGAACTAAATCAAACTTTTGAACAAATGGACTTAGTAGATGTCTATACTGTTCTACCCCACAATATCAGAATACACATTCTCAGCTGAACATGGGACATTCTCCAGACTATATACTGGCTCATAAAACATGCTAAAGTAAATGCAAAGGAACTGAAGTTATCCTATGCATACTATCAGATCACAGTGCAATGAAATTGGAAATCCATGCCAAAGGAAACCGCAAGAACTTCATTAACAGATGGAAATTAAATAGCCCCCTACCAAACAAACAATGGGTCACAGAGGCAATTAAAGAAGAAATTTGACAGTTTTTACAGTTGAATGATCATCACAGTACAACCAATCAGAACTTGTGGAACACAATGAAAGCAGTCTTGAGAGGGAAATTTATAGCAGTAAATACCTGTAACAGGAAAACAGAGCAAGTGCATATAAACAACTTAATGTTGAACCTCAAACTTTTAGAAAAAGAAGAGCAGGCTAAATCAAAAGCTCATACAAGAGAGGAAATTGCAAAGATCAGAGCACGAATTAACACACTGGAGACTAAAAAGCAATACATTGAATCAAAGAGTTGGTTCTTTGAAAGATTAAATAAAATTAAGAAACCCTTAGCCAACCTTATCAAAACTGGAAAGAAAAAAAAATCCACACAATTAGGAATGAAAAGGGCGAAATCACAACATACCCTGCATAAATTCAGAAAATCATCTATACCTACACTTGTATTCTAATAAGACGGAAAACACAGAAGAAATAGACACATTCCTAGATACATACGAATTACCAAAGCTCATCCAAGAAGATATAAAAATCCTAAATAACCCAATATCAATAAATGAAATTGAAGATATAATTAAAAACCTATCAACAAACCAGGTGTGGTGGTGCATGCCGTAATCCCAGCACTAAGGAGACTAAGGCAGGAGGATCATTGCAAGTTCAAGATCAGCCTGGGTTACAAAGTGAGCTCAAGGCCAGCCTGAACTGCATAGCGAGACCCTGTCTCAAAAAGACAAAACAAAACAAAACAAAACAAAACAAAACACTATCAACAAAGAAAAGCCCAGGCCCTGATGAATTCACTGCTGAATTCTACAAGAAATTTAGAGATGACCTAACACCACTACTTCTAAAACTCTTTAATGAAATTGAACAGGAAGCAATAATTCCAAATTCATCACTAGAAGCAAGCATTACTCCAACACCAAAACCACAGAGGAACCTAACTACGAAAGAGAATTACAGGCCAATCTCCCTAATAAACATTGATGCAAAAATTCTCAATAAGATACTGTCAAACAAACAGACTGCAGCAAATAATCAAGAACGTTGGACACCATGATCAAGTGAGATTCATCTCAGGGATGCAGGGATGTTTCAACATACATAATTCCATAAATGTAATGCACCATATTAACAGAGCCAAAGACAAAATTCATATGATCATTTCAACAGATGCAGAAAAAGCTCAAAGTCCAGCACCCACCCATCATAAAAATCCTAGAGAAAACTGCAACAGATGGTCTGTCTCAATCTGATAAAAGTCATCTATGACAAACTAACAGCCAACATCACACTAAATGCACAAAACCTGAAAGCTTGCACTCTAAAATCAGGAATCCTGGGCAAGCCTAGGCAACAAAGACAAGACAGGAGGCATCACAATTCCTTATCTGAAATTATACTATAAAGCTACTGTGATAAAAACAGTGTCGTACTGGAAGGAAAAAAAAAAACCAAAAAAACAAAAACAAAAAAAACCACAGACCCTGAAGATCAATGGAACTGAGTATAGAAGATGCAAAAACTCCAGACACATTATCTTTGACCACAGTGCCAAACACATTCACTGGAAGAAAGCAAGCCTCTTTAATAAATAGGACTGGAAAAACTAGCTCTATGCATGTCAAAAATTAAAACTGGGCCCATATCTTTCACCATGTACGAAGCTAAAATCAGGATGGATCAACTATCTTAATATTAAAACAGAAACATTAAATCTGGTGGAAGATAAAGTAGGTAAAAGTCCTGAAGATAGTGGTGTAGGCAAAGACTATGAACAAAAGCCCCATTGCACAGGAACTATCACAAAGAATCAAAACTGGGATCTCACCCTACTGAAAAGATTTGCACAGCAAGAGAAACCACCAACAGAGTGAAGAGATAACCCACAACGTGGGAGAAAATGTTTGCCAGCTGTTCCTCAGACAAAGGATTACTACTGAGAATATACAAAGAACTCAAAAAAATCAGTCCTCCCAGATTTAAAGACCCAATCCAAAAATGGGCATCTGAGATGAATACACACTTCTCAGATGAAGAAATACAAACAGCAAATAAACATGTGAAAAAATGTTCACCATCACTGGTCATTCAAGAGATACAAATTAAAACAACACTGAGATTCCACCTCACCCCAGAAAAAATGGCTACTATCAAGAAATCAAGCAATAACAAATGCTGGAAGGCTGTGGGGAAAAAGGAACCCTTCTCCACTGTTGGTGGGAGTGCAGACTGGTGCAACCACTGTGGAAATCAGTGTGGATTTTCCTCAAAAAAGGATTGTAGGTCCCATTCAACCCAGATATTCCCCTTCTGGATATCTTCCCAAAATAATTAAAAACATCATACTACAGCAATATATGTGCACCCATATTTATAGCAGCATACTTTGTAATAGCCATATCTTGGAAACAACCTAAATGCCCATCGACTGAGGAATAGATAAAAAAGATGTGGTCTTTTTCTACAATTGTCTTGGTTACTTTTTTCTCGTTGCTGAGACAAACACCTGACGCCCAAAGTGAAGCAAGGAAAGGTTTATTTAGCTTACAGTTTCTGTGGATTTTAGTCCATAATCAGCTGGCTCCAAGGCAGGGTGGCATGGCACTGGGGCAACACTTCAAGGCAGCAGCCAGAGCAAAAGAGGGTAGCCGTTCACGGTGGCTGCAAGTGGCAAAAGCAAAACCACACCAAGAGGAAAACACACCCCCATTCCGACCTTACATTGTATGTCGGTTCCAGCCCTGGGCGGGTGCAGAGCTCACACCACCAATCCCAGCACTAGACAACGAGTCAATCACAAATGCTAGATTCAGCTACTTCCATGACTACATGAGGCTTGGGGTGGGGGGATCTATATACAAACCGTAACAACAATGGAGTACTACTCAGCCATAAACAAGTATAAACTGGAGACTTTTATAGGTAAATGTATGCAATTTGCAACCATAGTCATTAGTGAAATAAGTAAGACACATGTATAAATGTCATATGGTTTCATTAGCGTGAGAAGCTGAAAGAAAAAATATATGTATATAAAAATAGTTAAGATAGTTATACTACTGATTTCTCTGAGTTTGATGAAGAGAAAGATTTGTGCTGGTATTGTTGGGACAACTGAATGCAGATGTCTTGTGCTCTGGGTGAATGACTTGTGGATGACAATGTGCAATGTATGTACCATTGTTTCCCACTGTTTGGTGTTTTGAATTTTTTTCTTGTTTGTTTGTTTGTTTTTTCTTTTTATACTTGAAATAAACTGGATGTGGGGAAAAATAAAGAAAAACATAAAAACTTATTTAACATTCATATTGGAGTTATGGAATCGATGAAAGGAAAGATTAGGGTTATTTGGTTAAAGAAATAAACCTATAGATTTAAGAAACTGAGTGAACCTAAATAGGATAAACTTTAAATAAGTCACCAAGATACAACACTAGCGATCTTTGGAAAACTAGAACAGAACAGAACCGAACCGAACCAACACCAGACAGAGAGAACCAATACAGAGCAATACCCACTCAAACTGTTATAGTCGGGTTTTAGAAAAATTATAGGCAGTCGGACAGGGCTAGCCCCTTCAAGGAGTCACTGCAGACACATTACAATTGTAGGTAGAAACACATTCCTTGTAGACCAGACCTAAGACAAAAGATAAAATGACTACATCTATCTACTTCCCCTAGGGATAAACAATAATGATTGCTATTTGAAGTGTTTCCGTCCACATACAATTCACCAAAATATGATGGCAACGATTCAAAAACAACACCTTACCACCTTTCTTCTTGTTCTTCCCTCAGCCCCCAGTAAATCTTCCTGTTTCCTGTGTCACAGGTGCAGATACTCCTTCAATTATGCCACTCTGTGCACCTTCCAAACTCCTCCCCCAGCCAGACCTAATAAAAACACTTACACATCTTTGTTCCCTCTGGAGGGAACTTGCATCTTTCTGCAGTCCTTCTGTGCGTGCAATAAGGGCCTCCTTATCTCCCTCTCAACTGTGCCGAAAAAAACCTAACATTTTGGTGCCATGAGGCCTTGCATTAATTGGGATGTACAGCTCCTGGGGGCCCTCCCCTGGTTTGAGCTCCACCCACCGAGTCACCTCAATTCTCACAGGTGAGCCACCTCTCCCTTCAGGGTTCCTGTCTCATAAACCATGGGCCCATGTCACAATCCTCTCTGTTCACTCTTTCAGGAGGACTGGGTCCTACAGGACACCCTCCCCGCACTCCCTCAGTGATGACTGGTGAGTGGCAGATACAGGTGCTGAGGATCATGCTCTTATTCACATTCCTGAGAAGGGTGACAATTCTTCCTGGGAATTGTGACATGGCCTTTGTGACCCTGGGCTCATCCTTAATTTGATCACAATGGGAAACATTCCTTCCCACCCAAAAAATGACACTCCACTAAAATGCCTGATGAGACAATTGCCATTCTCCATCTCAGGGGGAATCAGAAACAATTAGATTTTTTTATTGCCAGACTGCTTGGCCACATTACAAGCTCGATAATGGCTGCCACTGGCCAGAGGAGGGTACCTTTGATTTTTGCCACCCCCCACGATACAGGTATGTTCTGC